>VYZV01021218.1:6645-31121 GCA_013401275.1 Pandion haliaetus
CCTGCTCCCGGCGCGCTGCCGAAGGGTGTCCGGCGAGGCCTGCTCCGCGGCCGGGCCCGGCGGGAGCGCGCGGGGGTCTGGCGGGTGGGCGTCTGAAGGGGGCCCGGCGGCTGCGCCCCGAGGTCGGCCTTGGTGTTGGTCCTTGCCACAGCCGCGCGGGTCTCGCGTGGTAGTGCACGAGGACGTTGTTCGCAGTCACCCCTGCGGAGAGAGGGACCCGCGGGCTGCCGTCCAGACTGTTCCCCAGCAGAGTTTCTTTGTGCAAACTGATCTCTCCGCATCTGCCCGTGGCACGTCCCTTCGCTCTTGGGATAGGTACCGAGATCCCGTGTAACCTCCGTGAAGATGTCCCTCCCCACACACGCACTCCTGCAAGTTCAGAGGCTGGCAGGACTCCTCTCCTCTCTTACCTGGTGGTTTGACTGTATGCTTCTACTTCTACGGTATCATAATCTAGAGGTTATTTGTCTGAGTGGCAGTAAAAAAAAGTACCTTTTTATTTAACAGCGAACACCAGCCTTGAGTATGTACTCAGTTGCTCTTTATTTCCTAAAGCCTGAGAAGGACCATGTATTTGGGTATTGTAGCTGTGACCTCTACAAACTGCAGCTTTTTTGGTATGCAGAATAATTTTTGTTGATGACTCTCTTCTCGATTACCAGTTGTGCATTGTTGAACTGTGCTCTATGGCTTCTAGTTAGCGTGCAGGGAATTCTCTTGCTCAGTACCTGGACTTTGCATTGTTGCCAGTCCCTGAACTGGTCTGAAGGTGGCATAGGATGGTTCTGGTGTCTTCATGGGCTGTGTTCTTCTTTAGGTTTCAGAGGAGTGTGTTGGATCTCTCTTTACAGTGGAGATTTGCCAGACTGCCCAACAATGCCAAGCTGGAGATGGTGCCAGTCTCTAATAGAGTGGGAATTGGAAACACGGTATGTTCATTTCGCAACGTGACCTGATTTGTTCAGTTATCAGTTGTGCTGGATATGATCTCGTAAGATCTAATGAGCAAGAGTATGGTTAGGTTTGGCCAATGCTTGAGTGGAAGATCACCCAAAGACTGGTTGAGGTGTGGTGGAAAATGGTAATTCAGTAGCTGGAAGCCTTTGCTTACAGTCTGTATGATGGTGGAGTTCCAGCTGTGTGCCAGGGGATAGGGAGATCTTTTGGGGAGCTGAAAAACTGGTAGTCATGAATGTATAGGAAGTTAAACATCACTGATGACTTTGCTCAGCAGTCGAGCTACTAACTCAGTACCCTTTCCTAATTTCTGTTTCAGTTGCTGTTGTCTGCCTCTGGATTTTGACTAAATCTCAGATTCTTACAGTAGTCTGTTTTGCTTCTTTCCCAGCATTGCTGTTCACAGTGTGTTCACACAGCTTTAGAATTTTTTGTGCCGTGTGCCATGCTTAGCAGTTAGCAGAATGTCCCCATTTAGTACAATTTGCAAAGGCCTTACGGATGCTGTATTCTGTAGGAATTATTGTCACGTTTAGGAGATTTAAAAATCTTATATGCATGTCATCAGAACAGCTGGAGGCATAATTTTTAAAACGATGCGTAGGTGTTAAGGAGCATAAACATTTTATGTGGTAAAAATGATGTGTGATCTTATTTAAGTAGCCTGGGAATGAAAATTTGTCTATCGCTAACAGTCATCTCTCTTCTTACTGACTTCCTCCTATGCAGTTTCTCAAGTTTTCTGAAAGTTTCAGGTCTATTAGTGCTAATCTCTTTGTGTCTTTCTGCCAAATTATGTTAGTGGTATTTTGTTATAGGCAGTTGCCTTAGCTGTCACAAAGAGAGACTGATACATATGTTGAAAAGTGAACTTTGTAGTGTGAGAAGGTTTTGGAATCTCTACTCTAGTTCACTGTGGGTGTGCAACATAGTTTTGGGGGTCACCAATGTCCACATTTTTCTCCGTAAAACCTCCGTGTACTTTGTCTTTGCGCTAATGTTTTCTTTCTGACTTTGTGGTAGAAGGAAGTTTGTGCTCCAAATGACGCATTTAGTTAAAAAAACAGCACAAGCTGGTAGCATCCGCTTAAAGTTTTCAGTTAAAAGAGGTTGTGATGGCATGGAGTTTGCCTTGCAGAGGGAAGTGGTTCTATTAATATGGTACAGTGATGACTTTATCTGACATTTGCATCCAGTTTGGGAGGTATTGTACTGAAGGAAAACCGTGGCTTTATTTTATTTTTTTTCCCCATGAAGATATATGCAGCATATCAGAAAGGTGGAGACAGACTGTGCGCTGTAGGAGAGGGGTTATAGCATGGAATCACTACTTTAGATCACAAAAGGGAAGAGCTAATGCAAGTTTAAGTTGTTACTGTTCAGTTGTATTTCAACAGAAGAATCTACAGGAGCGAGGCTTCCCTTGGAGTGCTTATTGCTATTTTATGGAGCTGAGAAGATTGCAGCAAATATGCTTGTGAAGAGTGCAGTCTTAACAGAGTTGCTGTCCCATAAACTAAGAGCAGAGATTTCACTTGGAAGAATTTTACAGACAGTATAAAAAAAATACTTTGTACAGAACAATTGAGCAAAAGAATTCCCTGCCACAGGGAGCTAGTGTCAAATACTGTAGGAAGTTTGAAACAGCTGGATAAGTGAGACTAGAACTGACACTAGTATTGTGCCCTGATATAGTGGCAGTTCAGATGCGGGCTCAATCATGCAGGCTGGCTGCAGTAATGTTGGGATGAATTTGGTTCTGTGCCTTTTGTTGTTGTCTCTTTTATTGAGATAATGTGCGTGGAAGTAGGTGTGCTTTCCTGTGGTGTGTTGGCAACAGTTACCCCTAGAGACAGAATACAGGTTTCAATAAATCACGAGTTTGTTCGGTGTATCTGTTATTTTTAAAATAGAATGCTTTTGGATTTGCCTTTGCATGTAAAAAACATTGATTGTAAGGCAGTTCTTTAGTGAAAAATTGAACAAACTCCCCTTGTGATGGCAGGTGATCCAGGGGTACCATCAGTACATTTCTAGTGTTAAAAGTTGTTAGCCTTTTGTTTATGTGTTTGTAAACTTAGAAGATAATTGGCGCTGGTCTGTCTATTATTCTATATGGAGCCTGGTTTTTTTTAAAAGACTTTTCTAATTGACTGAACAGGACTTTCGTGACATGCTTAGCTTTGAACTGTTGCCCAAAAACTGATGCAACTGGTAGTCTGAATTTCTGGGCTGGATTCTTATAGAATGGTGATGTCAGCTGTCATCACTCTGCTGTAGCTGAGAATAATCTAAGGCTTGTCTTCAGCATGGAGAAACCAGGAGGTTGTGTTAGTGGTGGGATGAAATGACCTTGTTCTGTTGGTTAGTTGTTGATGATGCCACTGTTTCCTTATCTAGAAAAATTCTTGTCTCCAGCAGATCACAATTTGCAGTCCTGCAAGGACTGGTAGGAGCTGAGGCAGATGACAAACATATTCCTCCAAGGAAATCGCAGTTGATTGCCGGAGTGTGTGGTGTCTATTTTTTCCCATCTCCCCCTGCCCCCCTCCCCCCCCATGCTTGCTCACACATCTCGCATTCTCACAGAGAGAGAGAGGATGCACTGATATTGTTGGTAGGGATACATGAAAACACAGAATGAAAGAAGCTTCTGTTAATGTCCTAGGCTTATGTCCTTCTCAGGCTTTTGAATAAGGCCAATTTCTGTGGGCTTCAGAAAGGCATAGTAAGCTAGAGACACTAGGTGTCATCTAATAGGGACTTTTTTTATTTTCACTTTTCTTTAGACGGGTGAACTAATTGGGAAAACTTAGAGTTAGACATTCTGAAAAAGAAGACTGAATATTCTCTGAAAGGTAAACATAACACCTGAAGTGCTCTGCCATTCTCCATGTTTTGGTCAGCTGCTAGATTTTTTCCTTTGGGCCATCAGGAGTTTGAAGTTCTTCAGGACTGTTCCCAGTGTGCATTCATTTTAGAAATACCTTGGATTTTTTTTTTTTTTTTTTTACCGGGTGGGGAGGGTGGGGGGAGCGTGGAGGGGAGCAATTCTCTGGAGGATATGTAGGATCTGCATGAGCACCTTAATGAACATGAACGTTCATGTTCCCAGTTGGAAAAGGCCTGTTAGAATAGGTAGCTGTCCTTTGCCTTTTTCTGCAGGTGTTTGATAATTATTTTGATAATTCACTCTTAAATTATATGTCAAAATTTGGTGGTTAGGAAGCATTAGTGAGTTTCAAGTTATACGTTAGTCCCTTTGGACTGATAACAGTTAGGTCTTCAATAATTCAAAGATAGATTTGGACCTTGTTCATTGTTTCTCTGTGTGGATGTGCAAGTATACTGTTTGTTCTGCCCCAGGGGAGTTGTTCTGTAAATTGATGCTTAAGTCGACAGAGTTCTGTGTTGGTGTTTTAGCTTATGCAGCTGCATCAATTCTGTCTGGGTTATTGGAATTAATTTTGTATAGCTGTCAAGACCCTTGCTGTAAAGTTTCAGGTAGTGTGAAACATAACATCTCAATTGTTTGTGATGACACATTATTTGGGACGCTTGCATTGGCCTTTCTCTGAGTATGTTTCAGCTAAGGATATGGCAGGGAAGAGGGGCCCAAGAAGGCTGGTTAATGTTCAAGGATCGCCTCCTCCACGCTCGAGTGTTCCGTTCCAGTGAACAGGAAGTCAGGCAAAAATGCCAGAATGCCTGCATGGATGAACAAGGAGCTCCTGGCCAAACTCAAACAGAAAAAGGAAGCGTACAGAGAGTAAAAGCAAGGATGGGTAACCTGGGAGGAATAGAGAAACCTTGTCAGAGCATCTAGGGATGAAGTTAGGAAAGCTTAAGCCCAGCTGGAATTGAATCTGGCCAGAGACATCAAAGGACTTCTTTAAGTACATCGGTGACAAAAGGAAGGCTAGGGAAAGTGTGGGCCCATTGCTCAGCAAGGCGGGGGACTTGGTTACACGGGACATGGAGAAGGCTGAGTGCCTTTTTGCCTCAGTCTTTACTAGCAAAACTGGCCTTCAGGAATCCCAAGTCCCAGAGACCAGGGGGAAAGGCTGGAGCAAGGAAGACGTACCCTTGGTGAAAGAGGATCAGGTCAGGGAATACTCAAGCAATCTGAACACATATAAGTCCATGGGCCGTGATGGGATGCACCCATGAGTGATGAGGGAGCTGGCAGATGTCTTTGCTCAATCATGGTAAATGGGAGAAGTCCCTGCAGACTGGAGGAAAGCAAATGTGTCTCCTGTCTTCAAGGAGGACACAGGGAACTACAGGTGGGTCGGCCTCACCTTGATCCTTGGGAAGGTAATGGAGCAGCTAATCCTGGAAGCTATTTCCAGGCACATGAACAACAGGAAAATCGTCAGAAGTAACCAGTGAGGATTCACCAAGGTTGAGTCATGCTGGACCAACTTGATAAGCTTCTATGATAAAATGGCTGGCCTGGTAGGTGAGGGGAGAGCAGTGGATATTGTCTACCTGCACTTCAGTAAGGCCCTTGATAGCAGAATAGAACTATTCTAAATATTAACTTCTAAAATAATCATTTGAATACCCCTCTGCATTTTTGACTAATGTAATCCTTTGCAGCAGTTGTTTAGAAGGAAGTAATGGGTTTTTGGATAGCAGGTCCTAGACATCATTGAAATATTAAAAAAAGTTGTGAAGAAAAAAAAGTTTTAATTCAATTTTCAGATTAATTCAGCATATTTTTCCTCTAGGTTCGGATCGCATTACAATTAGATGATGGCTCCCGTTTACAAGACACCTTTCTCTGTCAACAGACTTTGTGGGAACTTCTCAACCATTTTACAAAGATCAGGTGAGCAATGCAGTGAGAAAATACTTGTTTGGATGGATCTCTGCATGACAGTAGTTAGTTGTTGTTATAGTGATCCAGCTAAATCCTGCAGATCTGTAGAATTTGCATTTATTTGACTGTCGTTTTTCCTTTACAACACAGACGTTTGCCTTTTACTCTTTCAGATTTGACACTCCATAGTTTCATTATTATTTGTTAATCCTGGAGTAGCACTTCTGGTTCAGGGCATAAACTGGTACCAAACTGCTAAGGCTAGGAAGAAACTATACTTGGATATATTGCCACGCCTTTCTTTTATGCAAACTTGTTTGAAGTCAAGTTACTGCCAGAGTTGAGATGGTAGCCTAGATTATCTTGATCACCAGTGTTTCTGTGCTGCGGTTCCATGTGGTGGAGGGCTTGCTTTCTTGAGTTGCTGTTGCTTTTGAGGCTTGCTGTTGTGCAAGTTCTTCAAGGAAATCTGGAGCTCTTGGCAGACTAATGTGGAATTTTCAAAAGACTGATTAGATCCTGTTTAAATGGAAGAATTTCTGGTCCTACATTTGTTGAATATATATACATGGGTTAGAAATCTTATTATTTGAGTCCAGTCTATGTTCAGTGCTTTCTTTTGTCTTTAGTTTTGACTTAAAAATACTGTATTGTTTTGAAATGTCAAGCTAATAAACTTTTCTCCAAAGACAGTTCTTTTGTCGTGGCTTGGAAGATGAAGCCTTAAAGCTCTGACAGCCATTCTATTCTGAACAGAATTTCCAGATTTCATTTTTTCTGTCATAGTTGGCTTTACCTTTCTCTTGATAAAATGTTTTTTTCAGATCCTGTATTTCTGGCTTGTTCTTTCTCTTACGTTCCTCACCTTCTGCTAGTTGCTCTGTTGCATTTGAATCTCTTGCTCATCTGTACAGATGCTGTGCTATGGTATTGTGCAAATAGGAACTCTTTTTGTTAATTTCTCAAACCAATTAAATACTCCTCTAAAGAGACAGTAGCTTTTTGTGTCAAAACTTTTGAAGTCTTACCCTGGTTTCAGTTGGGATAGAGTTAATTTTCTTCCTAGTAGCTGGTACAGTGCTGTGTTTTGGATTTAGTATGAAAATAATCTTGATGACACACTGATGTTTTCAGTTGTTGCTAAGTACTGGTTATCCTAAGTCAAGGACTTTTCGGTTTCCCATGCTCTGCCAGCGAGGTGGTGTACAAGAAGCTGGGAGGGAGCATGGCCAGGACAGCTGACCTGAACTAGCCAAAGGGATATTCCATACCATAGGACATCACGCTCCCTGACTGGGCCATAACAAGATCAAAGGAGTGACTAGTGCTGGCCCTAGGGAGGAGGGAGTTTGGATCAGCGGCGTCTTCTGTGTAGCAGTAGGGGATCGAACAGTTAGTGCTCACTTCCTGCTCTCCTATCTAACTCCTCTCATACTATTTGTGCAGTTTTGTGGGGAATTGGCTTAAGTAGCTGGTTCAGCTGCAAAATGGTATTTTGCCCATGTTATCTTTCAGGTAGATAAGTTTCCTAACCCAGTTAAGGGTTGTCTCTCATAGGCAGTTAGCACAAGAAGTGTAGCATGTCTGGAAGCAAGGATCCTAAAGGAGGAAGCAGCAGATGGGTAGGAATGGTACATGTCAGTTCTTCTACTCAACATGTTGTGTCATCAAACCATAGTTTGAGGAAATGCTTGAGGTAGTCTAGTGACTCTAAAGTGATATAGGCGAGTCTTACTTACCATTCTCTTTTCATCTTTAATGGTCAGAGACCAGGTCTACACTGTGGCATTTAAGTCAAAAAGGGACACTCTTCATGTAAATGCTAGAGAGAAAAGAATTCTTTTTCTTTTGATTGAGGAAAGAGGTAGGCAAGAAAAGCCAGGTATAATTTTCCTGGGTGCTTTAAGGCCCCTCTTGTACCTTACATACTTTGTGCTCTCTGGGAGGAGAAGAGTGCCTGTTGCAGTTTGGGAACTACTAGCCTGGTGGGGGTGGTAATTACGGACAGTGACAAATAGCCTTTGTGTGGCTTTCCTGCACATTAGTTGGTTATTTCTTTGCTTTAAATTTTGTGCTTTTTATATAATTTTGCTCCTTTGGAGTGGTTTTATTTGTTACAGGTTATTGTAATACTAACAGTTAATCTACATGCTGCTCTTTTTGAGCTTCTAACTGCTACAGTGTGCTAAGCATTATTAACTTCGTAAGTGTCCTGGTTTCAGCTGGGATAGAGTTAATTGTCTTCCTAGTAGCTGGTATACTGCTATGTTTTTGAGTTTGGTATGAGAAGAATGTTGATAACACACTGATGTTTTCAGTTGTTGCTAAGTCATGTTTAGTCTAAAGTCAAGGAATTTTCAGCTTCTCATGCCCAGCCAGCAAGAAGGCTGGAGGGGCACAAGAAGTTGGGAGGGGACACAGCCAGGGCAGGTGACCCAAAGTGGCCAACGAGGTATTCCATACTATGTGACATCATGTCTTGTATATAAACTGGGGGGAGGTGGGGGGGATCACTGCTTGGGGTCTAACTGAGCTTCAGTCAGTGGGTGGTGAGCAGTTGCATTGTGCATCACTTGTATATTGCAATCCTTTTGTTATTGCTATTGTCATTTTATCAGGGTTATCATTATTAGTTCCTTCTTTTCTGTTCTATTAAACCATTCTTATCTCAACCCATGAGTTTTACTACTTTTCCCGATTTTCTCCCCCATCCCACTGGGTCGGGGGGGAAGTGAGTGGGCAGCTGCATGGTGCTTAGTGGCTGGCTGGGGTTAAACTGTGGCAATAAAGACATAGCTGTTCTTTTCTGCCCTCTGGAAGCTGAGCTCAGATGTTTGGATGCACTTTGCAAACTTTTGATTAAGTTCAACAAGCAGCAAAGATGCTGCGAGTGAATTACAAAACAAGCTGGATCTATAGCCATCCATACAGATTTCATGGGCTGTGCTGCTTTTCAGTGTGTATTGACTCAGTTGACTAACTAGTCAGCTAGTTGTTGACTTTTGCTGAATACTTCCTTTGACTTTCCAACTGGAGACGTTTTCCTGGAATGCTCAGCTGCTCTAAGTGCGTGAGGGGAAGTATTCTAAATCCACTGGAATTTCCCCCGGGTTTCCAGCGTCCATCTTGGCTAATTGGGTCTGAAGAAGGTCTGGAAACTATTGTAAGGCTGCTCCTCCTCTCAGCGTGCGGCAGTCCTTGCACAAGATGTTTACAGGCCCTGTCAGATCACTACATGAAGGAATCTAATCTGCTTGCCGTTCCCCTTCTGAAGAACAGCACATCAAAGAAATGACAGTGTGTTTGATGTGTGTGCTTGCCTCAGTGAATGCATGTAACGGATTAACAGCAGCTGGAGGAGGAGCCTGCTGGCTTCCAAGAGTTATACAAAAATAAGTCTCTGGGGGATCTTTGCTTGGAGTCTGTTCTGCAGAGACTGGTTAAGGGCACAAGAGTTGTAGCATGAGGCCTGGGAGAACTGTTGCTTTTCTGTCTCCCACTCTTGCTTGTCTGGAAGCTTCCGCAGCTTTGTAGACTTACATAGAGAGATTGCAGTCTGGACACTTGAAGACAGTTTTGACAATGACTATGACTCTGCTACTTTTGTGGTATCATTCATTAAGTTCAGATATTTTCCATACATTTTTAGAAGACTCTTCAATCCAAAGACTTGCTTGGATTGAAGTGGAAAGCAGTTTTGGAAAGGTGAATGAAACTAGGTTGGTTGAGTCGGATTGGTTTCCTCTCTTACGGGTCTATGTGGTGAGGACGTGTATTCCATTGTGCCTTGGCTTCTCTCCCCCTAAATGGTGATCATCCACCTTTCCTGGTAGATGGGCAATGTGAGGTTCAAACTTTTATTCATCTAGGCTGTTTCGTCTGCATTTTCTGTGATTCTTTACTGTTTCCTCCATGTCTCAGCAGTCCTTTATCTTTTGTGCACTTTTATTGAGGACTCCTGTAGGGATACAGCTGATCCTGACTGGAAGCAAAAACTGTTGAAAATATGGTAGGGATGACTGGCTCACCTGGATTGTCTGGAAAAGTCTGAGCGCACGTGGCCAGCTATGGTGTGCTAAAGGTAGTCTGTTAGGTGCTATTTTGTTCCAGTTGTCCAGTCAAGAGACATGATTTTTTTTTTTTTTCCTGTCTTTCCTCATCAAGTGTTGGCCTTTGAAACTTACTCAGTTACTGCTGTGAAAGGAGTGAGGGAGGTCGGAACCTGGGTCTTGAATCTCAAGGTTATGCTCATTCTGTATTAGGAACTTAATCTCTTGATTCCTGCAGAGCATTGTATATAGCTTTCTGTCCTTGACAGAGAATAACTAATTGCAGAACCACAAATGGTGGCAGACCTACTCTAGTGTTGTTTTGGTTGTTCATCTTGAGTTAGAAAGTTAACGGTGTTTTGTAATCTGAAGCTTGAATGTAGTAGTTTGGATGCTCTGGGTGTGTGTTGCTTTCTGCACAATGGGATTTGGTGTGGTGGCTGGGAGAAGTGTTCTGAAAGAATGATACCTCAGGACTATAAACCCCTTGTGATCTATTGCAGCTGGTCTGGAAGTAGTTCACAGCCCCTGCCTTCCCTAAACCAGACCTGACCCTCAGGACTAGTTTTACAGGTTACTCTGTTTGGATTTGCTAACTCTATCGAGTGGAGCTCTCAGTTTCATTGTGACTCACCTTGTCCCATATCACCATGTCGTTGCACGCTTTATTTAGAAAGGCTTAAGTTTTAACCTTTAGATCAAGATGGGAGATAGACTGCTACAATTAAACCAAACAGAAGTCTCAGTTCTGGTCTGTAGTCAAGAGGGTTGCTCCCCCCACATCCTCCAGCTGGAAATCTTTGATGTGCTCTTGAGGATTACTCAAGGATTTGAGTATCATAATTTTGCAGGTGGCACTCTCAATCCTGAGTGACTTCTGGTTCCAGCTATTTCACTGACATTTCACTGAAGCTGAGTTTTGAGTGTAAAGGTAAATGTCCTTGATGAATTCTCCTGGAACTTAACGGCTGTTTCCCTTCATTTTCTACTCCATGTCGGCTGGTTGACTCCTTCCCTGTTCAGTTTGTTTTGTCACTTTGTGCTGGACTAAGTAGATTAATGTTACAATATTAGGTAAGACATTGATTGTATATATATTCTTCTAAGCTGCTCATCTGTGACGTATTTTGGACATAATAGAAAGGCTACATAATATAATACTGGCAAAGCTATTGTTGTTAATTAACTTTGAATGTTATGATGATACTTAAGATTACTGGAACCGCTGCATTGAAAGTAGTAAGACGCATTTGGCTACGCAGACTCTTGTCTTCTGCTGTGCCTGTGCAAGCAGATTGCTAAAGTGCTAAGGGCTATTTTCTTTCCTTCTTATCTGAACAGAAAACTTTATCCGTTATAAGGTGGTCACTCCATAAAGGTTGGGTTTATCGCATGCCTATTTGTGGACTTACCAGCTATGAAGTAGAGGTCTTTCTAACAGCAGTAGTCTGTGTGCCCACAGCACAGACATACTATGTAAGGTACATAGTCACTTCAGAATTAGATGCTCGGTTGACTGAATGGATTTTGACTATTACTTAAGGGATCTTTATCCTACATAAGCCCTGCAGATAACTTTGTGTCTGGTAATACTGCATCCCAAAATACATACTACATGATGCTGGAGGCAGAATGTTTTAAGTAGTGGAACTCTGTTCATTAAACTCCTTTCCAGGAAAAGTCAGAATGAACCTAGCCTTGATCACTGACATCCTTTTCTTATAGTCATTCCTTGTTCCACCCTCCAGGTATGACGCTCACAAATTAAAGCACAAGATAGAGAATGAGTCCCTGGTGTACAAGTGATAGGTGTAAGTGATGTGCTAGGTATAAGCAGTTTGAGTTCCTGCTTAAATTTTGTGACACTTAAACACCAAGTTGATGAATGTTGTGCAGATATATTTAGGAGAATGTGTGGCTATGACTGCTACTGCAGAATTACAAAAAATGCAGGAAAGTGATTGAAGTAGAAATATCTTTCCAAATCTTCTAATTTCCAGTGAAAAATACTGGATTTTTTTTTTTTTCAGGCTGCCAGGGTCCTGCAGGTTTTGTTTTTTTCTGTGAAGTTCACTGCAGGGACTAGAATCCGGTGACTTAAGAGGCAGTTAAGTGCAAGTGTTCACATAACCCTGTAAGTCAGTCATTTGCAAAGCTCCTCATGAGTTCAGTAGTCAACACTGGCATAGTAGGGCATAAAATGACAAGTTGACTCAAGGGACTAGCTTCAGCCTCTTTTATTCAGAGGCCTCAGGAGATGAATGAGGATGTGTCACTTTACTGGGCTGTCAGGTGGATTTCATTAGCTGATTTGCAGAGAAGTGATTTCTCTTCAAGTCACAGGTGATGGGTGATTGTTTCCTGGTGGGGTGAGGCACAGGGGAAAGCCATTTCCCCTGGCCCCCTCCCCACCCCCTGCAGACTGGACTCCAGAGAGTACTGAGATCAAGGGACTTGACCATAAGGAGGAATTTCAGCTGTTTTGCTTTTGATGATAAAACAGCTGTTGCAGTGCAGATGGTATATACAGCTCCTTACCAAGGGATGTGCTGGTGCAACTGCAATGCCAGAGAGCTCAGGACAGAATGGGCTAACAAGAACTACTGGGGTGTTATGGGGAAGGATAAATCTCATCAGTTCCAACCTTACCACCTTTTGTTTTGTAGTTTCTCCTGCTGTTAGGCTGAAACTTTTGAATTTAAAACTTTTGAAAAAAAAAAAAAAGCTTGTGAGAATTCAGTCAGTCTTTCCAAACCACCACTTGTCTCAGGATGGACAGTGTTCTGGTCACCTTTTGCCATTGGTGTGCTTTGGGGGAAGGAGCCAACTATTCTTCTTCTTAATCTCATGTTTTACCACCTTCTCAGCTGATTTCAGTTTGAATTTCACTTTGACTGCTGAAGGGGAGACCAACATGAGAGAGAGTTTCTTCTGCTTTTGAATCTAATTCTCTCACTGATTTAAGTGCTTCAGTGTAATGTACTGGTTAATTCTTTAAGACTTTTTGCTTTTCTACAGACATCTGAGGTTTCCTTGCTAGAAGTGTGAGTCTTTTTTTTTTTTTTTTCCCATTAAGAACACACTGTTGTAGGGTTTTCCACAAGTACTGTCTTTTGAAATAACTTGATCTTGGATGGATGAGAACTCAGACTTGCTGTGACAGGCAGTGATTGTCTTTTCCCAGTCCATCTTCTGTGTTTGATTTAAGTGAATATGTAATAAAGCTTCTTTTACTTGAATGCCTCACAATTGCTTATCTAGAGGAAAATGGGAAGAGTAGCATTTTGTCAAGAGCAGCATCTTACTGTTTTTGCCCCTTCTCTATATGTCTTCCTCTGCAGATGGTCTGTCAGCAGTTTGCATCATTGCTAGTATGTGTCCTACCTCGCTGAAATGCTTAAATGTGGGTTGATCTTCACTTTGTCTACTGCGGCAGCCTTTCCTTTGGCTTTGTTTTGTCCCTGGTCTCCAGAATCTGAAAGCTTCTGCTGTTTCTTTTTTTTCTTTTTTAATCTGTCTGATACTAAGGCAAATTCTTCATCCTCAGATTATTTGCTCTAAAGCAGTATTTCATTCTGTTTGGTGCTATGCATACATGCAAAGAAACTGACCTGTCCCCAGGAAAGTACAGTCTAAACTGTAATAACTATTTAACTTAGATAAGGGATTAAAAAGAGCAAGTATTATTAAGTCATGTTCCAGATCGGGTACTGAGGCACATGAAGAATGATGTGCTCAAATTTATCTAGTAACTCATTTCAGAATTAACTTTAATTATTTCTCCTTTGTTTTTAAACTTGCAGGGCTGTGTTTAAGGAACAGTGAATGCGTTGGAGCAAATGCTTTGCCTAATGTCTAATACTGATTCTGTGAACTGTGTCATGATTGTTGCTGGAGAAACATGGAGGAGAGTGTTGCTAGCTGATTTTACTTCTTACTATTGCTCTACAATGGTTTGGAGGGTGTAGACTGTTCTACAGATAGTGCAGTATTCTGCTCTTTATTGCAGGGAGTTTATGGAACAGCATGGTGAATTCTCTCCAGTCTGTATTTACATGAGAGATGAGGTAAGTCAGCAAAGTCGTCTTAACTGTCTCTTTTCCTCTGTCCCTAAAAAATAAGAAAAACTCAGCTCTGCTTTCCAACCTGGAGAGTGTTTCTTTTGAACTTTCTTAAGAGGGGAAGTAGAAAAATGTTTGTCTTTTCAAAACATGACGTGTCTGTATGGAAAAAAGCTCTCTTGGAACGTAACCCTTGGCCGTTTAGACCTCTGAGCCCATAAAATGAGCTCAATGACCTGTTTGTGTTTTTCTTTCCAACTTCTTTTAAAGCTCGAGTCAAAACAGTGGTTTCATTTTAATAAATATTTGCTTTTCTCTGTGTTTTGATCTTTTGCTATTAATGTTTTGTTTAATATTTTGTATGTGCGTATTACGGAATTTGCTCTCCCTAGCTGTCCCTTTCACTTCCCACTGACCTCTGTGGACAGATCAACTTTATTCTGGAACACGTCATTACAAGCAGATGGGAGGTGTATGTAATGAAATCGGCTGTCTTTCAGCTCTGAGATGTTGCCTGTGATTTACCTTCTGACATAAAAATAATGCTTTGCTGAGGTCAGATCCGATGTGGATGTATGTATGGGATGGAAATACATGTAGGTCATCTTCCCTTGGGTGAATTTGGTAAAGCAGTACAGGTGAATACAGATGGATACAGGTCTCATTTCCAACTGCAGAAAGAGTGTATTTTGAGCTGTTTCTGGTGCTGTGTGGTGTTTTGGTATGGGCTTCTTTCTAGAAAGAACACTTCAAATGCTCTCCCAGGGAGGCAGTTGCCATAATTACTTTCCTCTGTTTTTGTTGCAGATAGTGGGAAAAGATGCCCTAGAGAAGACAACACTGAAGTCACTTGGCCTGACTGGAGGCAGTGCCATCATCAGGTTGGGAGGACCAAAGTTTGGACTCTTTATTTTTCCTTTCCACTCTGGTGGTGAATTTGTTTTGTTTCAAATACAAAAAAAAAAAATTATGAAAAAAGTTCAAAAAGACAAACATTGCAGCACTCGGTAATTACTGCATTTGCCTGTTTATCTGAAACTGCTGCCCAGATGTGCTTCCCACAGCTGCAGATGCTGGCACTGACCAGTCATGTGCAGATTAAAGGGGCTTGTTTGTTTCTGTTTTTTTTTCTTNTTCTTTTTTTCCCCCTGTGAATGAAACAGGCAATTCAAAGTTAGAAGTCTCTCATGAGAGGACTATCATCTACCACTTAATTCTTCTCTGCTTTAGATTTCAGACCTTAAACTCCCAATCCCTGCAGTGCCTCCTGCTGATTGTTTGGGAGGGTGAGGTGGGGGACAATGGCAGCCTTTCTGTGATGTTCTAGCCAGTTCTTTGCAGTATATACAGAAGGCAGGAGTGATTAGAAGCTGTGCTTTACAACTGACTGCTGTTTTTTTCCTGGAAGGCAGTTTTCTTCCTGTGGAGTGGGTAGTTCCTGTTCTTTTTTTTGCACAACCCCCCCCGACCCCCCACCTCTAACTTCAGAGCAACTGGAGCTTGTTCTTTGTGAGTGCTTGGAAGAAGCAGATCATTAAATTAGGGGTATATTTGAGTCTAGCTGTCTTCTTTGTGTCATGATCACGTTGAGAATGGGGAGGGCAGTACTGTCAGGATAAATGATTTTGTTTTTATTCCTTTTGGTGTCTTCTTTAAGAGTTGTCATGAAGAAATGCAGTTCATCTGGTCGGGAGGAAGCTGTGGGTGCCACGGTGCAGTGTAATGAGCTGACAGTGAGGCCAGGCTCTATTGAAGGAGCAGTGGATGTGCCCCTACCTCAAGCAAACACATTCCCAGAGGACTTGGACCACAGGGATGTGGCCATGTCTTTGAACAGCTGCATAGACAAGCAAGACTTGATTAGAGAATCTCATGCCAGCCTGGAGGAGCTGTGGCCTTCCTCAGAATCCGAGTCTACCCCTTTTGTCCCTTTTTTTGGAGATGGACAGCGTCTGGGGGACTCTTCTGTAGCTGCACCATCTCTTGGGTTAGATATGCCATCTTCAAAGCCGCCAACAACTTTTTCCAGCCCTGGAGGCCCTTCTAAGCCAAAGAAGTCTAAGAACAGCCAAGAACTGCAAAAGGAGCAAGAACAGGTAAGGGGAAATCTGTTTGCAGTGAGGGCTTTTTTTTTATCCTGCCTTGCCTGAGGCTAAGCTTCTACGAGGAAAAAGATGTTTCCACATTTAAGATTTTTTTTCCCCGTAATATAGGGTTAGTTGCCTTGGTGACATACAGCTCTGCCAAGAGTTCAGTAAGGAAATACTGCATTTTGGACAGTTTACTATAGGAAATATGAAGGGTGGGAATTTACAAATTTGCTGTCCAAAGGCAAGCAAAGCTTTGAACCTTGAGGTATCCTTGATGAATGGTTCTAATGGAGGCAACACAACTTCATTAAAAGCACAGTCCGGAAGAGCCTCAATCTCTGTGCCTCAAATTCCATGCAAATTTCATTAACAAATGCCCACTTTGTCACCTGAGCCCTGAGTACTTGTCCTTCTCTTAATAATTGCTGTCTGCTGTGTAGTTTTGCTAAAGATGAGCAGAGTTTGGTCAGACTTGTGTTTTATAATACTCTGGAGGTGTGTACTGCTTGTCGTGCCTGACTTACCTCCCAGATCACACAAGAGGTACGAGCTTGGTAGAGTTTTATATATGGAAAGGGATAACTTTTCTAGCTTGTTGCAGGATTGTTCTAGGAGTAGAAGCGGTCTTAATAGGTTTGTTGCAACTTGATCCCATGACTTCCAAGATCAGAGAAGATGGTCAGAGTTTCTAACTCTTAGGTTGTAATGTGT
Organism: Pandion haliaetus; assembly: GCA_013401275.1. Classification (NCBI taxonomy): domain Eukaryota; kingdom Metazoa; phylum Chordata; class Aves; order Accipitriformes; family Pandionidae; genus Pandion; species Pandion haliaetus. The sequence goes on from VYZV01021218.1 coordinate 23,339, forward strand.
GCTAAGATTTCTTGTCTGAGCCTTCCTGTGGAACTCCATAGTGAAGCTATTGTAAAAGCAGTATCCCATGCTGGTAGTTGTTAACATCTGCTTCCTCAGAGTTCTGTCTGCCTGTGGTCACTCTGGTTAGAGTTTAACTCTTTCGGTTACATGTGGGGTAGAATGTGAGGGGTATAGACCTAGGAAAGGAATTTTTCAGCTACAGTTGCATCTTACTTGCCAAGAGTTTGGTATTTGGAGGAAAAAAAAAAAGGTCTGGACCTTTTTTCTTTCTTTCAGTCTATTCCCATCCCTTCTGTGAGTCTTAATTTTCTTAGTATTGCAGATGAAGGAGAAACCTTCCATCCTTTTCCTTCTCTATTTCTGCTTGCATATAAATGTTTTCTGTCTTGCTCTAAAATGTCCTGCTTCTTTAATAAAGTCTACCTCTCTCTAACCCTTTTCCCAGAAAGACAAATTGCCCATCTATCATCATTGTTGGTGACTCTGAGGTAGAACTGCATTGGTTAAAAGTAAAAATGCTTTAGCCCATATAGAGATACCAGAACTGGTGGTTCAAGAGTGCTGTGATGCCATCCCAGGATGGCCTTTGAACGATGTTAAGTATGCTTTCTGTAGGGCAGCTGTATGGAATTGAATGCCTTCAGCAAGGTTGGATATGTCTGGCAAGTAGCATGAAATGAAGTACAGGAAGCATTCAATTCATAACTTGCTCCACATTATTGTGCGTTGGGAGTTTCACATCCTGGATTCTCTGCGACTGGCTCTTTTCCTTGCACCTTCACTGCACACATCATCACTAGGGCTGCCTTTAGTGTTTAGAGATTCCCTTCATTGTTTCCCACTCTTTAGTATCTCCTAGAGTTGGAGATTTGTGTTTATCTCTGATTCTGATCCAGCCATGGGATTAAACAATGGAAAAAGTAGAAAGAAGTAGAAAGAAAGGGTGCCTGATGAGGTTCAAAGGGAACTTGATCCAGGGGGAATTTAGAATGACTATGTGTATGCTCTCATGTTGATGCAGAGATTCTACCCTGCTTGACTTCTTTGTGGTTGCAGTCCATTCTTGATGAGTTTCTGAATTGTTCAGGAGCAGAAGCCAGACCCTGGGAGGAGGACTCTGGAGCAGTTACAAAGGTAGCAGAAAGAGGCCTTGCCAACCCAGTGGTGAATATTTCAGTATATTAGAAACATGTTTGGGTCCATCTAATGAGTTTTATTTAACCTTTTGGAATAGACCCTGTGCATGGAGAACTAAACAGTAGGCTGGTGATTTGTCCAGTCTAATGTGTTTCTTGGTTCAATCACACTCTTGCCTATGAGGTATTTGGAAAGGAGGGGTTTCAGTTGTGTCTGAAAATGAAGGAAGGAAGAAGTGTGAGGGTTAGTGGTCATATTCTTCACCAGTCCTGTTGTCTGCGCTTTTCTGTATGCTGGTTGCAGAGACAGAACTAATTTTATCATTTTACTGGCTACAGCTTAATGTGAAGTTGCGCTGTTGGGCGCAGAGCTGAACAGCGGTGGCCTAAGGACTGCATGATCCCGCATCTTTCTCAGAATTGCAGTCCAGTTCAAACCACTCGGAGGCACTTTTGGAGCCAGCTTCCCTTCCAGTTTGAGAGCAGCTTTGGAAGCAGCTGCAGATGCTGTTGGGGGGGTTCTGCCCTTGTGTTAAACAGCATGTGATTTTGACGGCTGCTTTCAAGCCCTTTGATCTCTGGTGCTTTTGCTGCTGATTGATTACATTTTGTTCCCTCCTCCATTCCTGCCATCCTCCGCTCTCCTTGCTCTTAGCAGCAACAGCAGAGCAGGGCTAGCCACATGGCATCTGCTTTTTGTCCCTTTTCAGTCCTGAGGAAAAAACCCAAAACAAAACAAATTATTTTTAAACATCAAAGGTCCATTTTTGTAAAAGAATCTTCCCATTAATGCTTTGCCTGTGTGTGGTTTTTGAAGCTGAAGAGAGAGGCTGGATAAAATCTGTGCCGGCGTCCCTTCGTTTCTCGGGCTAAAGATGGTTTACAGACAGCTGCATGCTGACTTTGATGTCAGAACATTAATTATTAGAAGGTAACTTTACACCAGATTCCCCATGAGATTAGAGCTCCCTGAGGTGGTGGGGAGGAGGTGGGTCTCCAGGGCGAGCTTGCTGCTGTGGAAAGTGCAATAGCCACTACCTCACTTAAAGTGAAATAAAAGTTTTTCTCAGCTTACCTGCTTACTTAACATCCAGGGTGGTGACCGCAGAGTGAATTGCATTCTTGCTGACACCTGGCTTTATCCCATAGACTGCCTAGTAGACCCTGCTGTGAATAGATGTCTTTAGCCTACTGGTGGGAAGTGCCTATCATCACAACTTTGGTAGAGGAAGTAGAGACTTTGAAGAATGAAGGTGACAAACCATAATGCAGCATCTTGGCTCCTGAAAGATATTGCTGACAGAAATATGACAGCAAAATGCACAGCTTGCTTTCCTCCAGAGTTATGTAACAGAAGGTAGAAACTGCTGTATGGTGGCCATTTATTATTGCAGGAGATAGTTAACTTTTGTCAACGGTTGCAGAAAACACTAGATGTGCAGTGGACTGGGAAGCGAATTGGTGTACCTGGTAGCCTCCCGGTAGAAGGAAGGTAGTTTTCGGATTCTGTCTGTGCTTTAGAATTGTTGGTGGCACATTTAAATAAGGCTGTATTGATAGCACTCAGATGGAGAGATGCCTAACTGGAATACCTAAGTGAGCAAATAGTAATGGATGAAGAAGGAGGAACAGGATGATGGCTGGACTCTGGGGAAGGAGAGAATTAGTAGAGCAACAGGAATGGATACCTCTTTTTCTCTGAAGAACGTTTCTCTTGTCTGTAAGGAGGCAAGATGAACGGTTGATTCCACGGAGTGTTAAATACATGGCAGGAGAGGTATTATGGTATTATTATGATGTGGCAGTCTTTGCATCCTCAGAGGCAAAACAATGATGTCTTTTGGTTGCTAAGCAGTGCTTAGTAGGCACCTTGCACTGGCCTTCTCTGATCAGACCCTGTTGTGCAATTCTGGAATTGAGTTGCAGAAACTCTGAAAACCAAGCTCAAACCACCTGAATTATGTTTCACAAAACCTCATTCATTACAGATCTCTCCAGAGGTCTCACTCTGTTATTGGGGGTTAGCTGAAAATTTAACATTGCGGAATTCTTACTCTAATTGTGTATTTTTGCAGTCTTGGTAGACATGCACAGATATGCTCCTTCTTCTGTATGGAACAGTATGTTTCTTCATGTTAAGTAGTAGCTAAGTAGTTTGTCTTGGTTTAGAAGTTAAGATATTCAGCATTCAGTGTTGGCTGGGGAAACAGCTAAAATTGTAGTCTTAGGAGCTAAAAGGTAGCTGTGTGTCTGTGCAGGGCCAGTACAGGTATGCTGCAGAGAATTAAATGGGGACATCTTGACTGGGTGTAAGCTGGAGGTCAAGAATAGGGCATTTATGTCTGGGAAGTGGTGGATTTTGTGGTAGATCACACACATCACATAGGTAGTTCTGGTAGGCTGGGGAATGGGTCTAGAGGGGAAGTTCCTGACTGCCTGTTTGCAGTACCTTGTTGGCAATGGAGACCCGTGTGTTTGAACGAAGATGTCTGGAAAGCGATGCTTGAATGACAGTTCTAACACACAGTGGTCTGGAGCAGTGAACCCACAGTGAGGAAGAGGGGTGAACGCTTAGGACTGGAATATACGTCTGCTTTCTGCTATCTCGTGATTTCTGATGTCTTGGCTGAAGTCTTTAGCTACTACCATGGTTTGGGCAGTGACTGACACTTTCCCTGTGGAATCCTGCTACTGTTAGAATTAGCTAAAGTGCTTGCTAGAGCCAATACTAAATGGTAAGTTTAGGATTTGCCAGTGCAGACATTGGAATTCTCTCCATTGTATGCCAGCACCCTTCACAACGTGCCCTAGGATATGCCTGCTCAGTCTTCTGGTTTTTTGATGTTTTTTTGGAAGGAGAAGTCTATTTTCAGTATGTGTGTGTTTAGAATGAAATGAAACTTAAGCCTGTTTGAGGAGATTGAAGCCTCTGACATCGATCTGACCTTACCAGACCAGCCGCACGCAGCAGTTAGGACCGGTGTGCAACAGGCCCTTTCCCAGAGGGTGGCTCTGCACGCTCAGGATCGCTCCTGCTGTGCTGGGCATTCCTCCCCCCAGCCCCAGGAAAGCTGCAATCAGGCTCCTTCACCCGCTAGTTAGAGCTGACCCTGCTCAACTTTCTAAAAGTAGCCAAGGGTCCCACCCACACAACCTCGCTCTTTTAATTTCTCAAATTACCCTTTAGTGCCCACAAGCAGAGCGAACATTGCCTTGTAATTTGTGTTGTCGCTTTTGACAATTGAGGGAGACTCCTTCTGTTCCCAAGGGGCCTGTGCCTGGGGGGAGGGAGAGTGGATGGAACAGATGGAGGGAGGATGTTCGGGCATTAATTAGGATTGGAAAGAGTATATGAGGGAATGAGGGGAGAAGAAATGGGCATCAAGTTTGTTCATAGAGCCTAGAGCTGTGTTAGGCTGGCAGCTGACTGTAAAGAAATGTATTAACTATCAACGTTTTTGTTCTTGTGGGGTTCTTCAGTCATGGACTGCTTCCCCCCTGTATCTCCTGTAGCCTGCAGTACACTATTCTGTTTGTTTTCAAGCTTTGTGTATTTGAACATTTCTGTGATTTAAAACGTTTGAATTGTTTGAGAGCCAATAGGTGTAACTGCCTCTTGTGCGTTTGACTGCCGTAGTGGTTTATAGTCACATACTGGCACAGCTGCTGCTTTTGACGTAAGGGAAAGTAGCCAGTATCTTAGCTTTTCTAAATTGGGAGTGATACATAACGTCACTCTCTCTTCAGAGACTGCAAATGCTGTTTGTCTGATACGTTGGGGGTGGGTGGTGTTTTGGTTTGGGTTTTTTGGGGATTGTGGGTTTTGGTGTTTTTTTAATAACGCAACCACAGTTACAGGCCAGGGCACAGTTTTGCTGAAAGGTTTGCCATCGTGATATCCAACCCCAGTTCTGGGCTCTGGAGGCAGAGAGAGCAGAGCCGTCAGGCTGCCTGTGCCCTGCTGAGCAGGTGAGAGGGGTGTCTTGGCTGTCTGAGGTCTGTGTGGTGCTTGAATGGCCTATCCTCAGCATCTGGGCTGTAGGGAAAGTTGCCAATAAATGTGTTAAGTATCCTTATTGCAGCTAATGCGTACTGTGAACTGTTCCTCTGGCATCTGTCTGCTGTGCCTGCAACAAAGGCTGATTTCAGTGCTAAGTACTTTGTAAGTGCAAAACAAAAGGATTTTCACTAAGGGAGCTCTCTGCACACCAGAAGCCAGGTTAAAAATTTGAAACGCATACAATGAAACCCTGCAGTGGCTCAGTTCAGAGAACTCAACAGGTCAAAAACTACCTTACCAAAACAGAGGATTGTTCTCTAGAGCAAGAAGAAATGGAGTGAGCCCTGTTTGGGAACTAGTGCTGTTGGTTCTGTGGCAAGAACGTGAAGCAAAGAGAACAGAAGATACAATGCAAGCCAGGAGTGCATGGCAGATGATAAACTTAAAAGGGCAGTTTATAGTCTGTAGTATGAAGACTAGCACCTGTGTAAGTTGTGTGCTGCCTGTAGAATGGTACTGAGAGAGGTTTGGAGTAGAGCAGAGAGGTAGGTTATGGTTTTGGGATAGGAGTAATTTCTGAGTACTTGTAACAAGCTAGTAATATGGTTCAGCTGCAAAATATCATTGTATTGTAAGTGAAGAGATTCCTCAGGCACTCCCTGGAAAGGAGTCATCTTTCCTTACGTTTTGTATCTGACTGCTGAAGTTACTACCCTGAGCTTCCTATGCTGACAGAGGAGAGCAGCTAACTGCTAGGGTGTGACTCACCTGACAATACAGATTCCCGCTGCTCCTTGGGAGGAATTGTGCCCCAAGCTTTATCAGCTATAAAGAATGGCAACACTGACAACCTCTATATCGTTAGTCTGATCTTAGTGACATGAATTCCACACTAATGAGTGTATTTCAGTTCGTAAATACTGTCCTTTTACTTTTTTCAGGAACCTTATAGCATACGCAAAGTAATGCATTTAAGACTAATCAAAGCTTATTTTTATTCTCTAGCTTGTAGAACGAGAGCCACTTGTATGTCACCTAGACCTACTAGAACCGCTTCCTGCTGGCCCGGAAGAGCTTCCTGATGAGTTTTTTGAAGTCACAGTGGATGACGTACGGAAACGTTTGGCACAGCTGCAGAGTGAGAGGCAAGTTCCCTTTCTGCTGGCGAGTGAGGTTGCTCCGTATCCTTTTGTTAAGCAGAGTGACCCTATGCTCCTATAGCTGGCTGTGATCTCTGGGTAGAGGGTTGTAGATAAGTAACTGGGTGTGGAATTAATGAATTAATGCTCAGCACTGGAAATCTCTACCCTTTACGCCATTTGAGTTCAAAGGCTATGTCCTGTTTCTGTGAAAAAAAACTATGCTTTTGTGTGAATCGGTTGAGCATTTGTGCATGGGATAATGGTTTCATGTGGATGTTGAAAATTTCATCATGAAGTGTCTGTGATGCCTATGTGGTGGTAAGTTTACCCGAGAACCTCAAGCTAATCAGGGATGGGCCCTCACTGAGAAAGGATTAAGAGAAAGATTCCTTCCCATGTTCTGCGTTTCAGGGAGTTATTCAAAGCCACTTAACATCCCACCTCTTTTTCTTTCCTTCCTTCTCCCTTCTTCTGAAAGAGAAGCCATTGCCTTTATAATTAGATGTGCTCTTATTTGCTAGAGGCCCAAAGTAGTGGTGAGCTCCTGCTACCAGTTAACATGATCTGACTTTATGTTAATCATTAGGAAATAAATGCATGGAATTTGTAACTTGTGATGAACAAATGTATGAGCACAGTGATCCAGCTTCATAAGAATAACTCTCACTGACTTTGGTAGTAGCTAGTAGCATTTTCAGCCAGTAAGAAACACCTTGTATTTTAAGTAACAGAATCAACCTTTTATTAGCCCTCATCAGAAAAGACCAACTTTGAGACATTGCCCAAATGGAAATAAAGCAAAATAAAACTTAGCCACAAATCAAGATATGAGAAAGTTTGGAACACGCACAAAGAAGGGGAAGAAGTAACTATGCTAATAACTATGCATCTCACTGTTCAAGTAGCTTGCTGTCAAATACTCATGATTTTACTGTACTCTTATTCCAGTTCTGAACTAAAAACTCAGATTAAGATAAACTACCCTCCCTATCACAACAGCATTTTCCTGTCTGTATGTTCCATAAAGAAATTAATTTCATGAAAGTATTTAGTTTCAAGTGGATCATAACAATCCTTTAAACATCACAAGCATTCTCTGAGACTGTGGGACAGCTAGCTTTACACTGTAACTAAGTCTGAGTTGAACTTTTTACTTAGAGCTGATTTTTTTTTTTCCCCACAGGCCACTGAAATCCACATGAGTACACAGATTGGCCTGAAAATTGCTCTGCCGCTTGTGGGTCTGGAGTATTTAGTGGTACAAATGTAGGGTCATTTGGTTGGGGGTTACTGGAATACAGCCCCTTCAGAAAAAAAGACCTAATTTCCAAATTTGCTGAAGCTTGTAATCCCTTTTCCTCTCACAGCCAGGGATAAAAATAAAGGCAAGTTACACATGAAACTGATACCAGTTGGCTTCTGATCTCAGCTGGTGAATCTTAACAAAAAGTAGCTGCATACAATGCAATATTTTAAATGCAATTAGAATTTAATTCCGACTT
>VYZV01021218.1:31638-47375 GCA_013401275.1 Pandion haliaetus
TTGCACCCACTACTCCTTTTAAAACACCAGCCTACAATGCCAGTTCTTGAATGATCTGAAACTTCTCATTTTTGTTTTGTTCCGTTGTTGCTAATTAATACCCGTTAATTTCTTGTGCCAGCATTGTTTTTCAGCTTCAATACCTCTTCTCCCTCCCTGGAGTAATCATGTCCAACTTTAGTCTCTGTTTTTATTGTATTAGTAAGTCTATCTCTTCTTGAGTAGTCTAAGCGAAGGTTCCCCTGCTCTTAATACCTTTTCTGGCATCTGCTGTAGTGAACTTTATTTTTAAACATGTACAAGAAAAGTAATTTTATACAGTATTGTTGCTGATGCTCCATAGTTCCGTAATGGGATTTTGGGGTAGGAACCACAGGAGGTGGGGAAAANTGGAACAGCTGAGTAGTTCTCATCAGTCCTGCTTGGACCTTTTGCTTTCTTAATAAGATAAAAATACATCTTAAAATCACAGAAGTTAAAGCTTGTCTTCTTCCCATGTATCTAGGAAACGCCTGGAAGAAGCTCCACTGATGACAAAATCTTTGAGGGAGGCTCAGCTGAAGGAGAAGTTAGAGCGTTATCCAAAGGTAGCCTTTGTTCTTTTTCCAGTCCCTCTGGCTAGTCCAGACTTGGGGGTTGGGTAACTTTGGAAATCAGTTATGATCAACAGGATCTTGAGCTACTTAGAAGAAGACTTTTTCAAATTCCCGTCCCTGTTAATTGTTTGTGGGACTTCTATAACAGTTGTACCATGTAAAATCAGCTGTCCTGTAATGATGTGGTTGAGTGGCAGGCAGTATAGCTCCTTTTATTTTGTTCCAGATGTTTCAAACCCCTTATGTTGTGTGCACATCAGTCTGTATGACTGAGCTTTCCTGTCTGCCTCTTCTCTGTAGACTCTTATATTTTGATACTATCTCATTACAAGTTAAATGATAAGATGTTACAGATTGGAGGTATCTTGCTCTGCAAGTACAATCCTAATTCAGTTTTTGTCTTTGGTGGTTTATTGCAAAAAAATAAAAGAGATTAAGTTCCCAAGTTAAGTGCTTTCTGACCAATGGTGGAAATAGAATGGTATGAGTTACTTCAGATGTATGGCAGGAGGATTCCTGCTGCTATGGTCACTTCAGAGTGCTGCTACACGGTCTGCACCTGTCCATAGGTGACTTTCTACTTTGTGCATCGCTTAGCACAGAGAGCTCCTACTCTCTGAGTAAGTGCTGCTGCATTGTACATCATGCTGTTTCTATGGATCAGCTCTCTTACAGCTTGTGAAAGCCAGACAGCCCACGTTCTCCAAGGAGCTGCACAGTAATTGTTAGCCAGTATGCTCTTCTACCCCATAGAGTAAATATCTTGAATCTACCCATTTAAAAACCACCAAAACTTGCTTGTAAATTCTAAGCCAAGGACAGGTGTTACAGAACAGCCATAAACAATTGACCTAATGTGCTTTGCCTCTAACTTAGGTGGTATTGAGAGTCCGTTTTCCAGACCGTCATGTTCTACAGGGGTTCTTCTGTCCTAGTGAAACTGGTAAGAGCAATCTCTGCTTCAGCCTGTGTAGCTGCAGCTCACCTCTCTCATCATCGATTAGTTGCATGACAAAAGATCTTTCTGCTGTCCAGTGAAGTAATACTGCTCTGAAAAAGCAGCAGTAGCTAGTTACACTGTCATTATAGGGCCTCTGAATAGGACAAGAAAAGAGTCTGGGGTAATTAACTTAGTTAAGGGGAGTTTATTTTCAGGACTACTTAAAGGAGGCTGTCAGGCTACTTGACGGCAAAATATTTGTGCTCAAGAAACTGTCCCACTTGACATCCCATTGTTTGTGTTCAACTGGTATGTTACTGAGATGAGTTTGGACACTTCCTCTGTGTTAGCCCTTAAGTTTTGGGGGAAAAAACAACACCACTCCCTCTCCCAATCCAAAATAAAACCAAAAAAACAGGAAGAAGAAAAAGCTTTACCTGCTGTAATACGAATAACAGGGGATGAACCTTTCTGCCTCTGTTGGTTGACAAGAGGTGGTCAGACCATACACCAAGTAGCTCTTACTGTTGTTAATGGAGATCATCTTACTCTCAGCTGGCAGCGATGGTTACCTACACAATTTTTTTTGTACTTCTGTATGGAACAAGAACTAATAACTAGTTACCAGAGTCTCACCTGGCTGGTCTCTGCAAATCTTGCAGCTGGTATTGGATTTCCTAGGAAGAACTTTACTGGCATCCTTAGATTTTGCTAAGGGACCAGCATGTCTTTAAGTGTGTCTGTTTGTTTTTCTCCAAGATATTTATAATAGTAACAGTGTTCTTTTGAAGAAAAGGCAATCTACAGACGTTGTAGAGGGCAGTTCTGCTGTTGCAGGTTTGCCTTTTCGCCTGGCATCTGAAGAAACAAATGTAATTCAGTAAACCTTTCTCTCCTTTTTTCACAGTTGGCATTTTGAGAGACTTTGTAAGAAGCCACCTTGCAGATGCAGACTTGCCATTTTACTTGTGTGAGTGTGCTGTTGGTAATATTTGCCTTACTTTACAAAGCCTGTTTCTAGCTGTGGTGCATATGGGATCTTGTGATGCCGTGAGGTATGACCTGGGGAGGAATTCCTTCCCTAAATACAGCCTCAGAGTGCATTGAACCTGCTCACTTAGCCACGTTATGCTTCCACCTAATAAGAAGCCTATGTGGGCAGTGTGAATATGTCACTCCTTTAAAAGAGCAGTAATCCCTCCCATATCTGCTGTATTTATTGTTTTGGTTGCTGGGTGGTCCTGTTTTATAACTTGTTTTTTAACTTCAGTTATTGCACCTCCCAGAACCATCTTGAACGATGAAAGTTTGACGCTCTTTGAGGTAAGGACTCACATGTGTGCTCTGTGATTCTCTCTGACTTGCTACTCCCCTTCACCCTGCCGTGTGCTTTAGTTACTTTTAAAAGAAGCTGTATAATGTTGTGATCCCTGTAGGCTTCTGCTTAGCCAAGACTAATGGAATCAGGTGTTTTGGAGCACAAGCTCTTCACCAGAAGAGGTCCACCTCGTGCAACAATATGCACTGCTATATTGTGGCAGGGTTGGGGGGGGGGGGGTTCCATTGTTTCATACATACACTCAGGGCCTTACCGAGTCTGAACTGTATTTAACCTTGAAACATTATTACGAGAGATGAGCTAATGTGAGTTTGCTTTATCTGTAGTTGGTCTGTATTTAACCTTGAAACATTATTACGAGAGATGAGCTAATGTGAGTTTGCTTTATCTGTAGTTGGTCTGGTATAGTAGGAGATGTGAGACTGGATAGGTAACTTTTCAATTTGTACAGCAGGAGCTAGAGGCCATATTAGACAAAAATTGGACCTTTTTGATAATCACTATGTGAGAATTTATTTTAAGCCAGCTTGTACGTTGAGGAATATGTACTCTCTCTGTGTAACTTTTCTCAAAGGCTGAAATTCAGTTTTTTCAAATCCAGATTCCTGGAGGTTTTTTGCAAATGTCAAATAAGGTGGTCTTGAAATCTCTGGCCACAGACTCTTGGCTGTGCGTATCACACACGTGTTAAGAGACTGATCGAGTGATTTTGCCAGTGACTTTGCCCCAGACTGACGCAGTTTAAAATGGGCTGTCATTCAGAACTTCATGGACATTTGTAGAGTGATGCTCTGAAGATCGCTTGCAGGATAAAGGGTCAAGCAGACTGCAGCAAGAGTTTTTGCTTGATCCCCCTGAGCAGAAGGGGTGGGGCAGGGAGAGGGATAGAGGAAGGGACTTTTCAGGCAGCATGGTGAATTAGGTAGGGATTAGCATGCCTCTGAAGTTGTTTGTAATGGAACTTTCCAAATTCCACAACTTCCTGACCAGGCCATGTGGAAGAGATACACATGCAGCTGCTTTTAAACTATTGAATGTTCAGGGAAGCAAAGTGTGGATCTCTGTGTTCACAGTGGGAAGTCTCTCCCTTTCCTAATACCCTGTTAAGAATTCTTTGCTGAAATTTGAAGTTTTGGGACTGGTTTTATTGATGATGGAGTTCCTTGTATTGTCACCGTGCATGTGACAGGTTTAGCTTCCCTGGGAGTCCTGAGCTTCTCAGAGATCACAGCCTTGTTTGGTTCTGTGGTTCAAGAATTTCTGTGCAGTAGCTCTTGGCCTCCACCCAGCTTTACAGCCTGAGGACTGCTCTGTTTCTATCAGCCTTCCTACTCTCTACTTGACCATGGCCTCTGTTCAGATGTGCAGTGTGCATGGCTGTGCTTCTCCCACTGACAGGAATGGGACAGTGTATGTGTTGGTAAGACATAATGTCATCACGGGTGGGGAGAACAACGATTTTTCTTTTCAAAGCCATTTTGTGTAATTAATAATGAAAATAGCAGTGGAAAGCGCTTTGTGTTTTCGAGCCAGGACATTTTGCCATTTGGGCATGAAGGCAGTTCTCCCAACTTCTCTGACTTGTGCCATCTCACCCACATCTGCCACCCAAAACACTGTCTCAAGGCACACATGGTAACCATGATGGGAAATGCAAAGGACAAATCTTGACTTCATATTTCTGAGAAATCCCACTAAGGGGAAGCTCGCTATGGTTGCATTGCTAATGATATATTTGGAAAACATTCAGAGGAACAGCAGATAATAAAAAATGTTCTGCACTTCTTAGTTCTGAGGCAAAGGAAGCAGCTGTAGAGCTGTGACTAGTACAGACTAGTCTGACATGGCACAAGCACACTACTCTCAGCCTTTCTCTTTTTTTTTTTCTTTCTTTTTTTTGGTCCTAAGCTATAACGTGTGAGCACATCCCTCACCTAGAGTTCCTTCACACACATTTTCTAACATGCTTTTTCGGAAAGCTTTTTTCATCATTCCAAAGCATGGTCTCTCTGCAGCTCTCACCAACAGAGGTCTCCTGCATAAAATGGGTGGTTTTCTGTCTTTTTCTAAGATTTGGCTGGGATGTGTTCCCTGACTTCCTGTCTCAGCCTTCGGACTTGTGTCCCTACAAAATATACTGCTTTCTTTTCAGTGTCTCTGTAGGAAGTGATATTCTCCCCCACCCCATATGCCACATTTTCCTCTAGAATCTCATGAGCTTCAAGTTTTGGCACTATTTATTTTTTCTTCAAGATGGTCTTTTTTTTGGTTTGGTTTAAGTACATCCTAGATGCTGAAGACTCACAGTCTGCCTCTGTAATGAACCTTTTACTATTCTTAGTTCATTTCCTATTGGATGTTTTGTTGCTCCTTCGAATTCAAGGTACTTGCCTTTCTGACACTGCTTTCTTCCATTGTTTTCTGCCACTGTTGGAAAATACCCTGTCTGCTCGTGTGCCTGTCCTTACCACCTTGAACGCTCCTGTGACCATTCTCTTCTGCTTTTTTGGTTAGCTTCTAAATCTTTTGCACACTATACTCATTCCACAAAGAAAAGGAGGTTTCTCTGCCTCTTCGGTAAACTTAAATGCAGCGCCCTCTTTACTGAGCTGTATCTGCCTCCTATTCATCCAACCTCTGATGCTGTCTCTGGTCTCTGTTGTTAGTTTTGGTCTGTCTTCTAAATAAAGTTGAAAATCCTCTGCTTACCTATATTTACTTCTTGCCCACTTCCCCCTCCCCTGCAATGCTGTTCAGTTGGTTTTGGGGTTTTTTTTTTCCTCTTTTTCAGCATACATCTATGTTTCTCTGGATGTCTTCCGAAACATAACTTGTTCAGTGAAACACCACAGAAGTAATTACGTCTCCCTGTCTTTGAATCACAAATTTTATGGCAGGAATTTTGTTTAATTTGCTGTGTAAAAGCCTTTGTTCCATACCTGGCACCATTACTTGTGCTTGTTACATGTGTGGCAATTTCCTAGTTTCCTAGTTGTGACATTTACTGTGGAATTCATTCCTCGCGGCAGCTCCCTGAAACAGAAAAATTGTGTTAGATTAGTGCTCTGTAAAGATGTTAAGGTGCCTTACAGCCCAGTCTTTTAGACTGCTTTAGAAATCACAGCTTGGTGAAGAACCTGGTCAATTTTAGTGTCAAGCATCTTCAATTTGTAGTGGCTTTCCAAGATTGAAGCGCTTGCTGTGTCACATGGCAAAGGTGCAGAGCCTTGACGTTAGTACAAAACTGTGACTGTTCATAGAATCATATCATAGAATCATAGAATGGTTTGGGTTGGAAGGGACCTTGAAGATCATCCAGTTCCAACCCCTCCGCCATGGGCAGGGACACCTTCCACTAGACCAGGTTGCTCAAAGCCCCATCCAACCTGGCCTTGAACGCTTCCAGGGATGGGGCATCCACAACCTCCTTGGGAAACCTGTTCCCCTGCCTCACCACCCTCACAGTGAAGAACTTCTTCCTCGCATCTCATCTAAATCTACCCTCTCTCAGTTTAAAGCCGTTACCCCTTGTCCTGTCACTACATGCCCTTGTAAAAAGTCCCTCTCCAGCTTTCCTGCAGGCCCCCTTTAGGTACTGGAAGGCTGCTATAAGGTCTCCCCAGAGCCTTCTCTTCTCCAGGCTGAAAAGTCCCAACTCTTTTAGCCTGTCTTCACGTGAGAGACGTTCAAGATAACTGTGCTTGAAAGCTGAAAATTCTCTTGCAAATTGGCTGTTTCAAGGGATGATTTTTCTCATTTCTCACTTCCTCTGCGTCAACACAAGAGAATAACAACATCCAATTAAGATAAAGAGTGGCAAATCCAAAGTTGATTTAAGAAATTTTTTTTTCATGCACTATGTAATCACAGTGTCGTCTAATTAAACTGTAATTAGAAAGTAAGTGGTTGTGTTGAGAATTTGGGCATAATTAAAGAGAAACAGTTTTTTTAAGCATAATCTAAGTATACAGGATCATTAAAATTATTTGCAAAATGTGGAAAGCAAGTAAAATCTCATGCTTAAATATTTTTTAGGGATTGTAGCGTGACGTTATGAAGAGATTACCATCACATTACTTAAGAGTCATATGACTTGACATTTTCTTCTTAACCAGCTGGCTTGGTGTGGGTAAATGTAGTGACGCATGTGTGGGGAAAAATAATTTGAACTTCATATGCATCTCAGTAAACTCTTGGGTTGATTGTTACTACTCTGGAGCAAAGTCTTCAGGTGATGAAATCATCAGCTCATTACTGAATAGTAGTCAAAACCGAAATGATCTCCTTCCCAAAACCCAAAATATCCAGAATGAAATAGATAATAAAGAACATCACTGTGTCATTGTATGAAACCAGGGTTTACTCACATCTTGAATAACGTGTGCAGATCCAGTCTGTCATCTTAAAAAGGAACTGGTAGAGGTGCAGAGAAGGGGAATAAGGACCATCAGAGGTCTGGAATGGCTCCTGCATAAAGAAAGGCTAAGTAGGCTAGGACTTGTCAGTCTGCAAAAGATGTGACTGGGAAAGAAATATCAAGGAGGAGCTGGAAGGGATTGATTTATTATTCTGTCCAGTACAAGAGCGAGTGGCATCAAGTGAGGAGAGCAGGAGCTAGAATGGGTGGAAGAAGGTAGTTCATACCACAGAAAACTGAAGTGTGGAATTCCTTGTCACAGGGTGCTATATACTTAAGTATGAACTGGTTCAAGAGAAAGTTGGATGTTCTACTGAGAGTCTGTCTTAATATATAGAAACCATCTCAGGAAGCTTCTGAAATGAAAATAATTGCTAGCTAATAGTATTAGGGGAAAGTATCCCATGTAAGTGAAGAGGAAAAATAGTCTTCTCTGTGCTTATGTTTTTTTGTTCGCTGTTAGAGACTGGGTACTGGCTGGACTGAATAGACTTTTTGGTCTGCATACAGTTCTTACGTCCTTTTGTATTGCTGGAGGTGGACTGACCAGGCTACCTTGGCAACTTACCTGACCCGACAGCAATTCCTATATTGACTCAACTACCCTATAGATTGAATGATAATGGACTAATACACATGAAACTACACAAAATTTCATGTATAGCAGAGGATTTAAACCGGTATATATGACTTGTTTCTTTGAATATCCTGGGATAATTAAGCCTTTGTAACTTTACTGCCTGTTAGGTGTTTAAGTTTGGGGGTTTTTTTCAGCTTTATGATTTCATTAACAGAACTATTGTGTATATAATTCTCCAATTTTAAGAAAAAAAATACAGACTGTATGAGCCTTAGAGTTCTGGAGAAAACAGCTGATAATATCAGTGGAATTTGTTAGATTTTTCCCTTACTATTTGACATCCTGTGTAACATTTCACATCTGTGAAAAAAAGATGCAAAGTATAAGCAACTTGTTCATGAGATGGTGTGTTCTTCTGTGCTATGCAAGTGATGATGTGACACATACAGGTAATGGAAAATAAGTACGTGAAACAATAAGGGTACTGCAAACTCCTTCTAACCAAGTGTCCTGCAGAAGCTTTTTTTTTTTTTTTGCATACTATTTTTTATTCTTTCTTGAGACGTTTCTGATGAAAACCCTAAGGTGGATGTTTGTTTTTTTAAAGGAACTTAGATTATCTGAGTAATCTAGATAGTGGATGCATAGCTGCTGGTCACAGCTGAGTCAGCTGAAGAGACTGCTGCCCCAGTTATTCTCACAACTGTCACCTAGGCTACTATCTATTTCATTCTACATGAGTTGGATAAATATAAACAGTTTAAATAACAGACATTTGCAGGCTCAGGTCTCTTGACTGAAGTGAATTAGAGTCTCATAACATGCAAATCCAAGTGGTTGTTAGTATCTTGCAATGGGTGGCAATGATGGGCTGAAGGAAGTAACCTTTTCAGGGGTATGGTTTTAGCTGGAAGGGGATGCGTGTCTGCAACATCATGAAAGTAAAGGTTTTGCTTACATATGTTGCTCACACCCTACAAGAGTTTGCTGATGCGATTATGCCAATGGACCCAAGCAAACTTTTTCTGCAGGCGACCTTGCTAAAGTTCATGGCGAGTTTAAAGAACTCACTTTTGAGTTTTGTATTTTTTCTCCTGCAGTTCAGTATATAAACTTTGCAAAGTTTATACTTGTAGTGTAGCTTGTCCCCATAGCCCATGTGGTGCAGAAACCTCAGATGGTTGGAAATGTGTATGCAGTTATAGGTATTTAACTTTCTAGATTTTTTCACCGTGCGCATTCAGTGTGACGTTTCAAAATGCTATTGTTTTCAAAAGGTTATCCCCAGAATTAGGAAAGCCCATCCAGTTCATTACAGCTGACTTGCAAAAATGAGTTGGTGGTGAAAGGAGCAGGCCAGAGCATTTTTGTAATCAAGGGGTTTTTTCTTCAAATTAAAAAAAAAAAAAAAAAAAGTTTTTTTTAATCAAATTATTCAGGGAGGCTTTAGCCTTGACTGCAGGGCCCTAGGGCATTGGAAATGAGTGCATGATTTGACCCAAATGCTTGAGGCTAGCAACACTACTCTAATGAGGTGAGCAGAGGTTTAGTAATAAGGGAAGATGTATCACTGGATTGGCAAGAAACAGCAGGGGAATTGGCTTGTTCAAGGAGCAAAGAAATACCTGTATATTCAGGGTGAGGTTGAGAAGGGAGAAGGCTGCAAAGGGGCTGAGGCAACCTGGAAGGATAAAATGGGGTGAAGAGAGGGAGCAGAAAGAAACGTGTGCCTGGACGGGGTTGAGTTCCACTGTCTGTTTAGAGTTTTGGATTTTGGGGCAATGGCTTCTGCACTGCCAGGAATGTGTGCTGAGGGAAGGGGACGCAAGCATGTGCATTAAAGCCCTGAAGTTGTTTCATGCTGCTGGGTGTAAAATGGCCATTATGTAAAATGGGTTTGCAGATTGGAAGAGCTGTATTTAATGCCAGTGGCCATGTAGCCTGTGTCCCCGGCCTGGGGCCCTTCAGCCCTTTCAGGTCATGGTCTGTTATGGCAGGAATGATTTTGTGTGTTTATAAACATTTTGTTTGGATGAAGCATCAAACAGGAAAAAAACAGTTCTTGCCGAGAACTTGTCATACCGTTCTGGTTACCCTTACTAGTTGTCAGAGACCACAGTGCTCCAACTTACTAGGATGGTGCCTTACCCCAGTTAAGGTCGGCTGGTTCTGGGTGAAGCTTTGCTCCACCTTACCTGTGTAAATCCTTTTTTGTCTTTAACTTTCCCTTGAGTCAGTGAAGGCCCCATGCTGCAATGTCTTCTGCTTGGATAGGCTTTCCCTTCTTCTGCTGCAGATCCGAGTGCTTGGCAGGGGCTGAAAGGGGCTTTCTTCTCTGGGAAGAAATGGGTGCGGAAGTTGCTCTGGCTTTCGTGTCCCTGGCAACTGTATTATTGTTGGATGCCCTTTTTATAGGCGGCTGTTACTAATTGGGCTGCTTTGCCTGAGCCTCAGTGCTCTTGGTAAAAATGACACTGGCCCAGACCAGGAGCAAGAGGTGATATTTCTGGTATCAGGCCAGGTGGAGCAGCGCTGGGGACAGGACTTGCTCACTGCTTTTCACTTGCTTTCTAGTATTGCCTTCCAAACTATGAAATCTTCAGTCTGGGAAGAAGCTTGTGCGGGTCGGTATCCACACTTGCTGCGGGGCTGAGGGCTGCAGAGCAGGCTGCAGTGCCTGGTCCCGCACTGGGTGGGGTTAAGCTCTGTGTGGGTGGGTTAGGGGAAGACTTTGCCCCTTTCAGATGTCATGTGGTGTGTGGAAGGGAAACCTTTTGTGCTTTAGTCAGAGCTCCCCTTCTGTTTCCATTATCTGGAAGGAAAGAGATGAAAAGACAGAGCTTCTCTGTAAAGATAGAAGGCATAAGGTTAAGGTATTTTGTAAAATGCGTGGCTTTCAGGCTGGGAGAAGAGGAGCTTTTATGCTCAGGTGACCTTGCAGCACTCAGCATCTCTGTAGTGTGAGAGCTTGTTCTGGAATAATGCTGTGTTTTGATACATAGGATGCAAATGGGAATGAAGTGCTGTGGAGCGTGTGGTTCTTCCAGACATTGTAGGGAAAAGAGAGCACAGGTAAAGTAACGGAACAGCTTATTTCTCAAACGTTTTTGAGGTACTGTTTTTTGGAGGATGTGTGAAAGGTTGAGGAGGGAGGTTGTCTTTATCAGTAGTACAGCTCCTTAAGTTTGTCTGGTTTTATCATGTAACTGTCAAAATTCACAGCTTTTGCTCCAGGTGCTCTGTGTCAGTAGTGTTAGCAATAGCCTCCTGGAATGCTTTGCACCTGATGTGGTTCCCTTGCAAAGATGCCTGCATGTAACCTGACATTTGATTTTAATGGGACATTTCTTAGATGACTAGAAACCTATATTTCTGTTCAAAACAGGTCTTCCAAAACAGGTACTGCCGTGCTGTATCTAGCCATTCTGGATTTTTTCAACATTTAACTTCCGTATTGTCAGGCTGTTCACTCTTTCATACGCGTCTTACCTGAGCAGAAGATAACATACCAAAATAGAGGTAGACTGTAGGTGCTTTGTAGAATACTGCTGGAGTGTATAGTCAGTGTATAGCCATTATTCAGGAGTGAAGTGACTTTCAGAGGAAGCAAAGGCAATTGTAAGGAAGATTGCACTGAAATCTAAGTATCTCAGTGATAACTGTGAGCTGTAATTGAAATTGTATGAGCCTGAGAATTCCTAACTTTCAAACATGAGATTTTGTCTAATTACTCTGTTCCATAAATGCTTTTCCATTTTTTTAATGTGGTTTATTCTCTTTTTGCTCTCAGGGACTGCTTAGATTCTTGTTCCCCAAATATGGTGCTTAAATTCTTGAGAAACAGAAAATGAGAAAGAGTTAAGAAAACCAAAGAGTAAAGGAATAGAGGTTGGCTTATGGCTTCTGCACAGTCCATTCTTGGTTTTCTAGGTTGCCTCGTGTCTTCTCGAAATATACGACGCTGTCATGTTTAAACGTAAGTGGGCTGTTACTATTACTTTTAAGCAGGACTGTGGCAGGGAAGCATCCAATTATTTATTCCCTTCAGCTTAGTCATAGTCTATTTAATTGCCTTCTGTTTTCTCCTCTTCTTTGAGAAATGCCTTGGTACATAGGGAATTCTAGTAGCATCCTCCAAGGATATGGGAATTCTCTTGATGAACTTCAAAAGGATTTTCTAGAAACTTACGGTCTTTGCTGAGATTGTCGGAGGGAGAGCCTGCTTGAACCCCAGCACAGAGCATTCCGGACATTAACCGCTGCGAGCCTAGATGTTTTATGAACTTCTTGTCGTGGAGACTGCATGATTTCTGATGGTTATCGCAACCCCACCCTCCGCTAGGGTAGCGGGTAGAGTTGCCTCTTCTGTGATATGACTGGGAGCTGGTTGTTTGGGACTGCTTGTCCAGTGTCAGACATGAATCACGGACTTGCACCTAGCTTTCCCAGGTCTTGAGTTAGCAGTAGTAGGCTATCCTCTGCTCTATAGACTGACTGCCTTGGTGCTGTCTATAAGAAAAAAGTGCACGATGTCTGAGGCAGTAATGTGAGCACATTTGAGCATTCAGATATTTATAAATGACTGAAGTTTGTGCTGAAGCCAATAATAGGAGTCACTGCAGATGGTGGAGTACCATATTATCAACACTTCTGCTCTCTTTCCACCCTCTCACTCCATTCAAGCTGATAAGATTGGAACCACATTCATTAAATCTGATCACTTACAATGAAGGGAGAACCTTACGCTGCAAGCAAAACTGGGAAAAAAGACAAATTTTTTCAACTTGTTTGCCAAGATACTTGGGCTGAAAGAACTGTCTGAAGTGAATTCTCCTAAAATATGTGTGTATTTACAGTATAGTGAGCACACAGATTGGCAGCAACGTGGAGTTTTTGGAACCCATAAAGACTTCAAGGCATTGCTTTGATTTTTTGTTATTGCTGTTTTTGCTGGCTGCCTTATCCTCATGTCCCTTGAAGTGTTTTATAATGTTCTGCTCTCCAGAACTGATCAACTGCAGGCTTCCCTGTTGTAGCACTTGGCTCTGGGTTCCTTACAGCTCTAGTTGCTTGTTCGTGTTTTTCTAGGCTAGCTGAGCTTTTCAGAGTTGCTTCTTACCTTCTTTCTCCTCCCAGAAACAGGCACTTGTGTAGTGCGTATCTGGGGTGCATTAGTGGAAAAAAATCATTGATTGCTGAGTTAATACTAGGAAAGAGTTAGCAGAAGGTAAGAATACCAGCCCCTGGAAAAGTCAAGGCAGCAAAGAGGGCAGGAGGCCATCTGTCTTCAGAGGAGCTAAAGGAGTCCACAGGCTTCCACATAAATATTTAGATCTTCTAATCAGATCTTAGAGTGCACTGAGTGTTTCCTCTGGCATGTACTGTGGGGCAGAGATCCAGACGAGCTGTTTGTTCCTTTCTTTGCCTTTGGTTCTGTTTCCATATCCTATTTGTTAATGCCAGTTTGGGCCATACATCTGGCATGCTTGTTCAGTGAAGCCGACTACGAATTGAGCAGTGTGAAGCCTTCTCTGCTTTTGGCAGGAGTCTAAATGCAATTTCAGAAAAAATTACTTCATCAGAGTCAGACCGTCGGAAGTATTTCCAGTGGCAGGCCTTGCGGTTATTCCACTCGCTAGCAAAGAAAATTGCAATTAATAATGAAATTCATCCAGCCCAGAGGATGGCATTCACCCTCCTGTATGAAGTCTTAGTTAGCCTTTTACTTATCCGTTCAGGATTTTCTCATCTGACTAGATTTTGGTAGCAGTCTTACCTCCTGTTTGTCTTGCAAGGTCTGTTAACTCTGCTCGCAAAGGCTGTCCATACTTGCTTCTTATGCTGACTTCGAGCAAGGCTAGGCACTTCGGTCCGGGTGAGGGCCTGCCTTGTATGACTGAGTTTAGAGTGGAAATTCTGCCCAAAATGTTCTCTCTTCTGGTCTCAGTTTCAGAGACCAGATCTTTCTGATCTCAGCTCAAGGGCTCCATGAATGCTCTTTATACCTGAATTCTTTAAGTAGCCTTCTCAAAATAGTGCTTTCAAATCTTATCTTTACCTTATGAATATTAAAGGTCCCCAGCTCTAGCTGGATCAGACCTCCTCTGTATTGGCTGCAGAATATCCATCATCTTTGGCAGTTGCAGTCCACATTGAGCAGCTTTGTTCTCAGGTTATAAACACGAACCACTTAGTTTGCCCCTTTCACCATGACTGTAGTGTTTATTTCTGTTTCAGCGATGCTTTGCAGTCTTGCTGGAGAAGCTTTTGATCCACTGGCTTTCCGGTTGAATTTTCCAAGAGCTAGTTTATGTGTTTGTACTATGCAGTATTTCATGTTGGTAGCTTGGATTTCTCCTTCCACGCGCGTGTTCCTTTGAAGTGCTTATTTTCTTATTCATCTTTTAACATCAAACTAACAGCAGACCTGTGGTACTCTAATCTTTTCAGATCATGTAACGGAAAGAATGCTTGTCATTCTGGCAGCTGCAAGTTCCCCTTAGACAGCAGTCTCTGCGTGGTCTGAAAGCATCACTCTGTCAGTGCACAGAATAACTGCATGGTAATAACATACGTTATTTTGCAATACTCTGTTCTAGGATTTCTTGAATGCATGTGTCTGGAGGAAGTATTGAGACATTATTTGGGGAGGGTCCTGCCTGAAATGTTTTCTGTGGTCTAGAGAACAAGTTACTAAAACATGCAGTAGAACAAAGAAGAAATGTTTCTCTTGTGTGTCGCAGCTGGATCCACAGGGGAATGTTGTTCTCGTGTAGATATTTTTATCATGGAATGCAAGATGCAGTAGCTCCGGTATACCACTCTACAGCCAGGATGCCCTGCTGTCATAAACCACGCTCACCACTATGGTGTCTGAGAAACTGCACTCTGCCTGTCTGAAATAAAACTTTTGAGTTACTTAGCTACATGGTTTCAGACTAAATGTGGCTTTATGAGTAACCGGCTGGTCTTCAGATTTCAGAAGTGGAAAGCATTCATTTAAACTTCTGCAACTGTAACTAAGTAAATTGATGATGCTGTGCTATTTAGATCTTTTTAAAATCTGACGAGCTGGACATTTGGAATGATACTCCTTAAGGGGGGGTGGGACGGTAAGCAGAACATTGGCTTCCTCCACTTCTTGCCTCATCAGAAGAAAGCTGTCCTGTGATTTAAGGCCTTGGATGGGACTCTGGAGACTTAGATACGTAGTTCTCATTTCTGCTACTGCCATCCTGTGTGACCTTGAATAAGTTATTTAATCTCTTCAGGCCTCAGTTTTTCATCTGTACAAAAAACACCAACCCCAAAAAACCAAAATCTCATACTTTCTTACATTTTTATTTATATTTCATATTGCTGCTCATTACATATATATAACTGCACAATGGGACACCATTTTCAATTGGATCTCTAGGTGCTGTTGCAATAAAAATAATAATCTAACTGTGTGTTGTAAATATGCCTTGCACAGTGTGACTTGAACATAATAATTTGATAGATTAATAGCATCTATTTTCCCAGTCAGAATGGTATTGTATCTTTGGCTGGAAATCAAAGCAGCAAGGAAGAGAACTGCTGGATATTTGAGTATAGTAACTAGCTGTTGACTCATTCATATTGTAGTAATTCTTCACATATAACTGAACGGAGTTTTTTTAATATTTGTTTCAAACAGCCTATGATTCTTTTGGTCAATCTGACAGGCTCAGTGTGACTTTTAAGAGGTTTCTAAATCTGTTAGATTCACAGATATTCTTATAAGAATACTATGCAGTGAGGTTAAGAACTGCAGAGTTCTTCTAGAGACATTGAGATGTGCATTAGAACAACTGCGAATGAGGAAATACCACCTGACTTGAGAA
>VYZV01021218.1:100890-111697 GCA_013401275.1 Pandion haliaetus
CAGCTGATCCTGGAGGGACTGATCAATGCCAGAATAGACTCACACAGTAAGGTGAGTGCATCTGAGCCACAGATTATAGACTGAACAGATTAGAAACTCTCCATTCCTTGGACACTTTGAAGTTGCATTCATCTGTTGTGACTGGTATTTTCAGGAGGGCTGATCTGTGTGTAAACTCTGACTCCGTGGATACCTTAGCTTTGTTCCCTTGTGCAGAAAGGGCTTCCTGCTGTGGAAACTTGCCATAGCTCCTGTGTACAGTTCTCTGTATTGGTTACAGATTCTTTATGCTCGAGATGTAGATCAGCGCAGCACAACTTTTGAAAAGTCTTTACTAATGGGTAAAGAGTTTCAGCGACGTGCCAAAGCTATGATCCTGCGAGCTGCAGTCCTGCGCAACCAGATACATGTCAAGGTATGGGCATGTTAAGTGTGGACTTTGAGACAGTGTTAAGATTATTCTTTTTTTTTTTTCTTTTTTTTTTAACTGAAACTATAAAAGTTGGTGAACTGAAGATTCTGGAGGGGAATGTATTTATTGTGCTCGTGATTTGACAAATTCTTACAACAGTGAATACTAAATATAAAAGGAACAAGTGTTTCTAGCCAATACATTGACCTGCTTGTAAAATGCAGAATGTCCTTCGAAGTTTATATGCTCGGGTTGATTCTAACTAATTCATTCTGACTAATTCTTCATACATGTATCTTTTATCTTATCAAAACAAAGATTGATTGAAGTAAATTTTTTTCGTAGAGGAAGTAAAAAATGCATGAATTGCTTGGAGTATTCCTTCCAAAAGAATGCCCTTAGGGAGGATAGGCCGTCTGCCACAGAACATATTAAATTCTATAGTATATTAATCTCTGTGATAACTAAATGCCAGATAGGATTCAACTTCTGGGGCCAACAGCACCTTTGTGCATAGTAAATAAGAGTGGCTTAAAAGTTCTGGTTTGACTTTTTTAGGAACAGTTCTTGCGAACTGTAACTGTAGAAGTTGTAAACACAAAGCTTTTGCAAAGCCATCATTATATATGAGTTGGGGGTATGCTCTCCCCCTGCTGGTATCCTGCTGTGTTTCATTTGGTTTCTTAGGAAGCACTCTGCAGGATATTTACACATCACTAACTAGGATGTGTTCTGGTCTTGTTGCAGTCTCCTCCGAGAGAAGGTAGCCAAGGGGAGCTCACTCCAGCTAACAGCCAGTCCAGGATGAGCACCAACATGTGAAAAACTTCGTGCACTACCAAAAGAAATGGTCCCTCCAGGACTGTACCCAGTGTCTCGCCCACTAACTGCTGAGCTTCACAAACTGTCCCTGTCTCCCTCACTTCGTGCTTGGATTGAGAGCGTCAGGGCTGATGGTGGATAATATGAATATTCCAGTAACTTCAATTCTCCTTGACAAGAAATTCTTTCTAAAAACAGCATCCCTGCAGTGGGTCATCATTTCAGTTTTGGTAGAACATCTTCCTCCATTCTCCTTCTTCTGCCGCTCCAGAAAGAGCTGTCAGGTTATTCATACAGATGCTGATTTGAGAGTTTTTCAGCTGCTATTAGTTTTCTTGTTTCAAAGCTGCAAAAATAGTTAGTGTGAAGTTGAACGGACAGGTGTGATCTGAGATGTATTTCGCTGGCCTGAAAGTACTGCCTTGATTCTGAGCAATGCTGAGCTTTCTGTTTATTCCAGATAAACTTACGAATGCGTTGCTCTCAATTATGGAGCTAGAGTTCTGATGGGAGAGAAGATTTCCTTTGAGAAACTTGTAATGATTTTTCACCTACACCAGAAAACATGGCACCACTTCCATGCATTTGGTCACAGGCCTTTATTTTAGGGTGTTATGTTTACCTGGATCCAGGTTCTTTCTCTCTGGTCTCTGTTTTCAAAGACATGTTTCCTGATGTGTTTCCCACTTGTGCATGACCTGGCTTTGGGGTCCGGTGTTATCATAGCAGTAAATCTCTACTTCATGCAAATATTGCTGCTTGTCCAGTCTTACTGCCATAGTGTGTGATGGTTTCCCAACATGTGCAACAGTTGCTTCTGGTAGCATGGATAAATGCCATAAAATACCACTCAAGTCCTGTGAAAGAGTTGAAAGCCGCCAATCTAGGTGCCCACTCTCCAGGTGCATTTATTCTGCTTTTCCTTTTATAAAGGGATTAAAGGTGGCAGCCCAGGTGTGTGCGTGTTCTGTGTTAATGAAAGGAGATATGCACTGAATTTTCTGAACTCGCTGCAGCCTTGCATTCCATCTAATCCATAAGGATTTTGGCTAATAATTTTGATCCAGCCCTGACTGGTCTGGCAACTGACTACAGATGTTACTGTTAATGTGTTAATGCCTTTTTTTTTTTTTTTTTTATATATAAGTTGTTATATCTAGTGCATTAAACAGCAGGATTAAAAAGTTTCTGAGTATTTGGAGTTTTGTGTTAAAGTTGATCTCAAGCCATAGATTTTTTGCTAAGCTTGATGATGTTTTGTAGGCCATTCTATTTTGCTTTCTGATCTGGTTGGAGATGTAGCTTGGATGAACTGTGAAGAAAGCGCAATTTGAGGGAATGTTCTAACAGCAGAATTCCTGAACTGCATTTGCACAGCTGCTGAACTGCAACAGTGCTCTCTCCCTCTGGCTTTCAGTGCTTTTTATGACTTAGGTGCTGAAAATGGAAGTAATAGTTCCTGTGAGGTCTTTGGTTAAATGTTTTCCATTTGGCATGGAAAAACTCTCCGGTTTTTGAGGGGAGGAAGGAGAGAGCTAGTTAATCAAAAACTCTGTCGGGCATCACCAATGGCCAGTTTAGTGAGAAAGGCAAGTTGAGTCCTCGGGTAAATTGCTGTACATCCTTGTAGAAGTGCTGGGAAAGTAATTTTAATGTCTTCTGCTCATGCTGAAGGAAAGCCATTCAGTCCTGTAATACTATTTAAACATTCTTGCGGTCTTCCTAAAATGGGCCACTGGTACTGTTTCTAAGGAAAAGATCTTACGCTCTGCTCTTGAAAAGATGGTTTTGCAACCAAATTAAGTCCATCGTGTCATTTGGCTAGCTTCGCTCACGCACAGCTTCCGCTCTCTTGATTTTATTAATTACTTCTGTTCCTTCCTGGAGGCTTTCTACTGGAGGAATCCTCCATTGTAAATGGACGTCTTCAGCACACTGACCTGAGAGTCTTGGCTCTTCCAGACACTAGCGCTTGTCCGCTTCCAGGAAGCGGCAGCTGGAAGCGCATATCCTTTAGCAGTCAGCGTGGAGCCCACAAGGCGGCAACAGCAGTTTCCAGCTCTTGCTGTGGCCTGAGGCAATTCCATAGCTGGGGCAGAGGTGATCGGTTTCTTCTCTCAGACAAAAATGCTTACAACCTCTTTTGGACAGATAGAGTGTTTCTTTTTTATTGCTTAGTTCATTGGCGCTGTTCCAGCATAGTGTATGTTTTTGTATAGAATTATTGGCATGTAACTCTTCCCTTTCGCCTGTGAGAGAAGCTGCTGTTGCTTTAGGATCTTGTAGATGTGAGCTGGGGCTGTCCAGGCATATTTATTCTAGATACTGTTCAACGCCTGCTTCGGTCCTAACTACCCACCAGTCCAAAAATCAGAAATTAACAACAGAGCATGGATATAGTTCTGTATAACTTGCATTCATAAGCAGTTTCCCCCAGTGAAAGATTATTCTTACCTTAAATTTCTAAGTAATTTCCCAAGTGATAAATGGGAAAATAGGGACTCACACAGAATGAATTCCAGTGATTCCCTGTGACCACCAAGGTAATTCAGTGGATGAAGTTTTGTGGGATCTGCAGCATGTTGGCGTGTCTAGGATAAGTTCAGGGAAACTTATTTAACTGGATTTCATGAACTTGCGCAGCACCTCTTTGTTGATGAGGAAGGAGATGCCAGTGGTAGGCCATAATTGATGGTGTCCTCATGCAGTGCAAATCCTGCTTTCTTTACCTGACCTAGTTAGGGATAAAAGAAAACCAGTTGGAAAGAACCTGGTTCTTTTGGTAAAGGCAGTTTTAATTAGCACAGTTAATTTTAGTGGCAATGTAAAAACTGCCATTACAAGATTTGTGTTGGGAGTCGTTGGGGATGTTTGGTAATTATCTGGCCAGAACTTGTCCAGCATAGTGGTCTGTGTTGCTAAGGTTTGTAGAGGGAGGTCTGCAAGAGGGGGAGATTACATTACTGCTTGGACTGTGGCTGGGTGCAGCATCACCTGTAAGCTACTGTTGTGTGAGAGACTTCAGTGGATGAGGGAGAAAGTAATAGAGTTCTGCCTTTGCCCCGTGCTATGCATGTATGATCTGTACATTGGTTTCTGGGACACTGCCGTAATGGTCTTGCGGACATTGCCATTTCCTAACTGAGTTGAAACTTCAGCATTGGTCCACCCTCTGGACTGCTCCCAAAACTGCCGCTGAATAATATATGATTTCTGATACATGCAATGTAATATAAACTTTCAGAAAAACAAATGAGGAAGCTTTAATAATAGCAACAATGCTTCTGACAAAGATCCATCATGCATGGGTACAAAGTGCTGGTCAAGCATTGACTTTTTTGTTTGTTTGTTTGTTTTTAATAGTAAAGTCTCAGCCAACTTAATTTGGCTATTCAGGGTTCTTATGCCATCTCCTTCACTACTTTTTATATGAAGCAGATGACAATGGGGGAGCAGTGTCCTCCACAGGACAGTGCTCTTAGTATTTTCTTGTGCCACCCACTTGTGAGAGCAGAGACTTACACAAGTCAGCATTTCATTTTTTCAGTAGTCCATCAACTGTGAATTTGCAGTAGGGTGAAAAACACCAAACTGGTATGGAACTGACGTTGCTTATCTCTGATGCTGTTAGGAAATAAGGGATGAATTACTCTCTGCTTTGCAAATGAGCTTTGCACTTCAACTGGTATTTTGGCTTCTGCGTTCTTATGGATCTATGAATTCCATTCAATGTTTCATAGTGTCTGATTGATAGAACAACCTAGCTTTAGATTATCTCATAGGATAACTTGATCAGACTAAATGAATTAATTAGACAGGGAACAGAAACTGGCTTAATAGCGTATGTCAACCTCTAAGAGAAATGTATGACATTCAGTAGTTACAAGTTTGGTGAATTCATAATGCAAGTAAGACAGTTTCTTGACAGCAAAGAAATAATGCAAGCTTAGGCTTCAGTAGGCTTAACTAAAAGTTACAGACTAAAGGAGTAGCTGCAGAAGCCAGAGATGGTCTAATTCAAACAAGAATTCAAGTGGCAAGACCTGAAAATCTGTCTTATGGTAGATCAGGCTAGGTAATCTTGTTGTCCTTGATCCCACGGATACCACTGTTTCAATCCTCTTAATACTTCTGCAGCTATAGCTTTGACTATTATGCTCCATGGGCTTGTAGTTTATGTAACTGTGAAGTCTGTGTACTTAAAGTTTGTACCCAGTAAATACACACTGAGATCCAAGGCTTTCAATCTTTGTTTTGATGTACATCTTTTTTCTTTCTTTTTTTTCTTTAAATTCTCTGATATCTCATCTTGTAAGCTCTTTGCCAAATAAAGGCAGTTGGCTTTCTTTTTGTCAGGTGAACTACTGCTACTTTTTGTCATCTGCCTCTGAAATGGCATGATGGATTTAGATGCAAGAATCCAGTCTCTCTTAGACCCAAAGACTGAGGATCATTGTCACCGTCATTCTACATGCAGAGCACTGCCTTTTCTTCCCCCTACTCCTATTAAAATTAAATAGTGTATGTCTTCTTGAGGGCCTGTGAAACAGAAACAAAATAGGACATTACCTTGCTAAGTTGGCTGGCTGCAATTTTTTGATTAAACAGGATAGTTAGCATATTGCCTAGCCTGGAAGCAATCCCTAGTTAGTGTAGGTGCAGGTGTGCCCAGCATGAATGGTAAATGGCTCATCTTTACTCATGTTGTAATAGTGCCTCCTAATTCACAAGTATTGTTTATTAAGAAATTGATACACTGGTCATCTTTACCTTATTAATTCCAAGGTTATCATCTTTTAGAATGTCTGTTGAAAGGTCAGGTTGCAACTTTTCTTCCCATTAGCGTGTTGATTTGTAGTTAGATGCACAAAGGGAGTTTTGTGTTGCAGTGCCTAACTGATCAGTATTCCAGTCCTGTATTATTAGCACTGCAGTCTTCTGCCATGTCAAGGGACAGGAGCTAACAAGATAAGCGTGCATCTATCTCCCTCGCCTGTTAAGAAATGCCTTGGAAGAGGGGGTGGGGACGAATATGCCTTAAATACTAATTCTGTATAGAAATGTGTCAAATTAGGATTCTCAAGTATAAGGCCTTTCCTGAGATTAGGAGCCTAAAGCCAGCTTGATCCTTTCTTCACACTGGTAAGTGATTCTGTGATGAGACTGCACTTGAGAGATGTGTTCTAAAATCCCACTGTGTTGTTGATATAACCTGAATCTCTCACTTAGCACCAGTCTGGTACTATGTTGTAAGAGGGGATGTTTCTCATGCTAATGCCTTTTCTGACTTTGTGAATTTTCTCCGGCACAGTGAGCAGGAGAATGAGTGAGCTTTCTGATGTTTTTGTGAAACTGTGTAAACGGTAAGCAATTTGAAATTCCATGGTAATGAACATTTAGCTTTTTATTAGAAGAGGGGCTTTTTGAACAGATCGGGGAACTCTGAATACTTGACAGCTTTAAAGTCTATGCCTGTGTGGGGGGAGAAGTGGACTGTTTCCACAGGAGGTGGGAGATGTGGTTTCAAGTTCCCATCTTTAAATAAGGCAAAGAAGCATTTTTAAACTTGGTTCTCCCACACTAATCACTGGGCTATTTGGTAAATGCCACACCCTTTCCCTCCCCCTCAGTTTCTGGGCTAGTTCCAATTCACAAGGCAAACTAGAGTAACGCCTACCAGCTTAGTGTCTAAACTGGATTTGGGTACAAGGGTAGTCAGAAATTCTGAAAGCTGCTGGAAGTCTTGGTTAGCAAGCTGATTAAGGTTGGAAGATGCTATTCCCAGAACATTCAAGTAACGAGCAAATGAAATGGGAAGACTCAGTAGGAGAGTTTGAACTACTTTTATTGTCATAATATGTAGAAAGCCACAACTAAATGTTAGGCAGCGTTTAAGTCTGGCCTCCAAATGGATATGAAGTTCTTACCTCTTGTGGTCCCTCTAGAGGATTTAGTGTGAATGAATGGGAACAGCTAGGTAAAAGCTAGCTAGATGTAGACAAATGTCCAAAGGGATTAAGATGCACGTGATCATGTGATAGGAAAGGTGCCTGAAGAAACAGCATGGAAAATTTGAACACAGAATAGAAGGAAGTGAGCAAAAGGGTGATTGACACAAGGGTAGGTCAAGGCCCCTGCTTCACATATGGTACTCTGCTTAGTGATCTATTAATCTTGCTTGCGAGCTCTCTTGTTATTAATGCTTTGAATGAGACCATTTCTCCATGGATTGAGTAAGTCTACAGCTGCTAGTAGTTTAGGGTGTTTTTTCAGCATACTGTTCCAGTCCATGTATGAACTCATGACTGTAAACTACAACATAGTTTGTAATGCAGGTTAAGAAATATAAACTGATCTTGCCAGGGCTCAAGAGGGCGTGTGTACACGTGCATGCATGAGCATACACATGCATAAGCACGGAGTGGTTGTTAAGTCAAAAAAAGTGTTAAAAATTTTTTATAAAATAATCAGGGCCTGCTGGTGTCTCCTGATTCCTGAAAGTGCTGTGTTTCTGTCATTAAAAGCCTTGAGCCCCTCTTTTGCTTTGGGCTGGGGCAGGGAAGGGTCTTCCCTCTTTTCAGAAATGCATGGTGCTGCATTTGTTTTCTGACCTTGGACGCACTTTTGATTTTTGG
This sequence comes from Pandion haliaetus, assembly GCA_013401275.1. NCBI lineage: Eukaryota > Metazoa > Chordata > Aves > Accipitriformes > Pandionidae > Pandion > Pandion haliaetus. The sequence goes on from VYZV01021218.1 coordinate 108,760, forward strand.
TTTATTACTGTACAGTAATGTTTCTTTTCCAAGGCAAGGGCTCTGAGGTGCTGAGGGGACACTTTGCCAGTGCTTTATGCAGACCTAGTATTTTGGGTGCTGGGTTTCCTCTTCATTTCCTTTCAGACCCAGCGTAGCTTCCAAAAGGGAGTACCTGACAGATTCTGACAGGCAGAGGAAGAATCTCTGTGATTGCAATTCTAGAAAAATAAATGTCAGCCAGATGAGGCATCAAGGAAAGAAACCACAGCAGTCTCCCTCCTAGCTCCTGCCTTCCCAGTTGTGTTCAAAACAGCTATACCATGTCCACTGTTGATGCTAAATGACCTATTTTATTTTAAATTTGTGCAAGGTATATGCCCAAGTTGGCTCCAATCTGTGGAGGTTCTGTTGCACAGGCTGAACAAAACACCAGCTAAAACAGGATGAGCTGTTTTGTTTGTGAAATGGAAGCGCCCCCGCCCCCATCCAGCCAAACCATCAACTGTTCAGAACTATAGACCAGAAAGTGATACTACAGCGTATCCACGCAGAGTACATTACTACATACTGTAAGATGGTCTACTTGCTAGACGTTTTATTGGCAATTTGCTTGCTTTATTTGCTTACAAAACTGACAGCTTGACCACAACATAATTGTTACTGGCCAGTACAGTGCTGCAGTAGGCTGTAAGAGAATGTCAGGTTACACACCAGCCTAGAATAAATTAAAACAAAACAAAAAAGACAGTTATGAATAAAGGCTGCCTCCATGGAGGCAAACTTACTGGCTTAAAACATACTTAGCATATGGCATACTTACTCTAGCAAGCAGGGCATGCTTGTAAACATATGCCAACTCTCTTGATGGTCTGGCCATGTGAAGCAGATGTTTGACTTGCTGGAACCAGGGCCTTGGATAGTGCAGTGTTTGGGACCTATACCCAGCAGAGCCTGACACGCTCCCAGTTGCAGGCAAACCAGTTTAGACGGGCAGGAATGGTTGCTGAGGGCCCAGGCCAGGCATGTAACCCTGTGTCATTCCTCCCCTGCCCCCACCCTCCACCGCAGTTTCCCTCTTTCTCTTAATCATTCCCCCATAACCCCGGCTTTTTTGTTTTTTCTCCTTACTGCCCCCACCCCCCCCCCACCCCCCGGAAGAAGAGTAGTTTATAGTGTGCTAATTTTACAGTTAAAGGCTCTAGTGCTATACTGGCCTTGTTCATAACATGCCAGCTTTGCCAGACCAAGCATAGCTAGACTGCATGTTTTACAGGCTCCACAGTGCATCATTGCTTTGTTCCCTGCAGTAGGCTATGTGTGACAAGAAAGCATTAACAGGCCTGCTGCTTTTAGTGTGCTAAGAAGGTGCTAGCAGCTCTGCAGTAAAGCTGCTCAGTCTGCAGCTGCAGGAACTGGCAGCATACTATGGAGCAGGGTACCTAAGCATGCAGTGAAATAAACAGTGTTCAGAAAACAGGCCACAGGGAGATAAATTTTTCAAAGCTGAGCTAAGCTTTATTTATTTATTCTAGCTTAAGAGAGGATGGCTTGACTTCTTGTTCTTCAGTCTATTAAACAGCTGCATACCATTGCTGATTTTTAAATTTTTTTTTTTTGGTTGGAGCTATTCTTCACAGCATACTGAACACTGGAAGGCTACACTGACTGAGTGCCTAGGAGACACACACAAAGCCCACAGGGAAAAAAGGGTAAAAGCCTGGTAGGGGGTCTTGCCTGCATCTATCTGGTTTTGACACACTTTTCAGAATTTATCAGGTGGGAAGGAGAAAGTGTCATCATATAATTAAGTATGAGACTTTGAACAGGGAAAGGTTCATGGACTTGGTTCTGACAGCGCATAATTTCAGACAACCTTCTCTATTAAAATAAGAGACTTCATTTTTCCCCTAACCTTTGGCTCATGGGAGACTATTACGCTTTATCATACTGTATAAAACTAATAATTGTTAATACACAATGTGGTTACAGCAACATCTGTAGTTTTACATTCACGTTTTCAAACTAGTGCTGTATTCCTTTCTGCATTTAAAACATGGCCTGCTGAAACTCAGACAAGTGTGACACATTTTCTATTAGTGAAGAAGTCATGGACATTGCTATTTTTAGTGTGCCAGAAGGCTGTTCTAATACAAGACATTTATTCCCCAATATTAAAAACAGGACATGAAGGGCTAATGAACACACAAGAGGCAGACTGTGATGGCAACTTATATTGGTTGCCCCCACCCCAAAATGCAGTATTTTCAGTCCTTAAAACACAGAATGAGAAATTTAATTGCATCCTTTTTATTTCAAATGCAGGATAATTCCCTGAGTAAGCAGCTTTTTACTTAAATAAAACTTTTCCAGAACTTAAAATAAACCTGTGGAATGAGTTCACACAGCTGACGGTGAGCTGGAGACGGCATGTTCTTTGGCCCAGGGAAGCAGAGGCCTGGCAGGAGTTCTTTAACTATTCATTTCCAAAGCTTCACACTGCACTGTCACCAGCCTCCTTCAGTACAGCAGTCTCCCCCACATCTACATCTCCTCTCCGACTGATCTCTGGGGTTTGAATTACTCTTTGACTACTCTGCCATGAAAGGGATTTTTCATATTTGGTCTTAAAAAGTAATCCATGACCTGAAGAAGCAAGGATGGAAAAAAAACAAAACAAAACAAAACAAAACCAAACAACCAAACAAACAAAAACTGAAATGAGATGACTGCACTGGTAAACAGCTCATTCCTTATAGTTATAAAGAATGGGTCCTCACAGTCTGGAAACTATGCATCCCAAGGCTTTGGAAAAAAGAAGAAGAAATACCATACACAGAAGGAAGAGCAGGCTTTTAAAATTATACTATAAAATTTTAGACAGCCATGTACATAGATTTTTAACATACACACCCCCCCCCCCCCCCCCACCCCCCACACAAACAAAAACAAAAAAAAA
>VYZV01021218.1:113896-126009 GCA_013401275.1 Pandion haliaetus
AGCCCCATCCAACCTGACCTTGAATGTTTCCAGGGATGGTGCATCTACCACCTCTCTGGGCAACCTGTGCCAGTGTTTCACCACCCTCATCGTAAACAATTTCTTCCTTGTATCTAGTCTGAGTCCACCCTCTTTCAGTTTAAAACCATTACCCCTTGTCCTATTACAACAGGCCCTACTAAAAAGCCTGTCCCCATCTTTCTTAGAAGCCCCCTTTTAAGTATTGAAAGGCCACAACAAGGTCTCCCCGGAGTCTCCTTCTGGCTGAAGAACCCCAACTCTCTCAGCCTTTCCTCACAGGAGAGGTGTTCCAGCCCGCATCATTTTTGTGGCCCTCTCTGGACCCACTCCAACAGGTCCATGTCTTTCCTGTGCTGAGGACCCCAGAGCTGGATGCAGTACTGCAGGTGGGGTCTTACCAGAGCGGAGGGGCAGAATCACCTCCCTTGACCTGCTGGCCACTCTTCTTCTGATGCAGCCCAGGATATGGTTGGCTTTCTGGGCTGTGGGCACACACTGACGGCTCACATCCAGCTTTTCATCCACCAGTACCCCCAAGTCTTTCTCCACAGGGCTGGTATCAATCCCTTCATCCCCCAGCCTGTATTGATACCAGGGGTTGCCCTGACCCAGGTGCAGGACCTGGTACTTGGCCTTGTTGAACCTCATGAGGTTCACACTGGCCCGCTTCTCAAGGTTGTCCAGGTCCCTCTGGATGGCATCCCACCCCTCAGGCATGTCAACCGCACCACTCACCTTGGTGTTGTCTGCAAACTCGCTTAGGGTGCACTCGATCCCACTGGCTATGTCACTGATGAAGATATTAAACAGTCCAATATGGACCCTTGAGGGACACCACTCCTCACCAATCTCCATCCAGACATTGAGCCCTTGATCACTACATGGTCATTTAATTTCCATTTAATGGAAATGCTTTAATGGACACTGGCACTGACTTACCTTAGGGTTTCCACATTGATCACATTTCGCATATTTGGCTGGAAAAAGAGAGAGAGAGTGTCCCAATTTCAGCAATGGTATTTTTATGTGGAACAAGTAAATAAAAAAAAAAAAAAAAATCAGGATCAGACAAAGCTTGGCGCTTTTCTAGCCAGAAAGACTCTTTTTGAAATAAAAAAAATACAGTACCTCAAAGAACAGTGGAAAGGTGAAGATACTTTGACTTAAGTGCCCCTAAGCTAAATCCAAACATAGGAAATTTTAATCCTCAAGTTAAGTGTACAAGAGGAGGACATCTGCTTGAAATGCATACGAAATTTCAATTTCAAATACTAGTGACATCCACAATTTAGTTTGTAAAGCATTTTGATTTTAAAAAGAAGCTTACAGTGGATCAGTGACCTACTTCTTTGATCCTTGTTTTCTTTACTAATGAACATAATTTGAATCACACGGCCTACTACTGAAATTTCCCGATAATCTGCCCCCCCCGCTTCTTAAAGAAGTTTCTACAACTACATAAACAAGGAAAATAAATAGTGGCAATTATGTCAAATGTGATATCAGCAAGTTTCCATGCATTTATGCCAATAAATGGAACTTACGTTTTAAAGATGGATCAAAGCTTTTATTTGGATTTCTTAACTTCTTTTTTTGTTTATTCTTTGACAGAAGCTCAGGATTTCCATCTTCCTCCTCTTCCAGAGCACGTTTCCCTCGCACACCTTTTTCAGTCCCACTGGCTCCATTCTCCTTGCATCTCTCCTTTGGTCTGAAACAGTGAATATCATTGTAAGTTGGCTGAAGGGAAGAAGTAGGTGTTCCCTACGACCACGATTCTGTTTTACAGAAACCTGGGTAAACTGTAAGCTTTTCTATCATTGCTAAATTACAAGGAAGTGTCATTGACTTCTGATGTGGAATAGAAAAACCTAACTTTTTTGTTAACATTGGCTGTTAATAACAGACACACTGTCAGATGTATCGGTTGGAAGGTCAATGAAAGTTGGCCAGTTAAATGAGTGAGGCACCTGTTAACCTGTTACTCCCAGGTTTTACTTAAGTATTCATCTTGATATTCTCGTTTTCCCCAGCCCAATTTTCACAACAGAAAGGGAATAAGCTATCTGAAAAGCTTGTCCGTACAACGTAAGTATCCTTTATCGAATACAGTTTAGTTCCCATCTTTGCTACCCTAGCAGTTACCAGCAACATTCGTGTTACATGTAACAATAAAGCACTGTCAGGTAGCATATTTGTTGCTCCTCAGCTTCTCTTTCTGAGCTGCAGTGGAATCCTTGGTTTTTACTTTCCAGAGAGAGAAATCTGAGGAGGATCTAAAGGAGAAGATGCATACAATGAGCAACATCCCCCAAACAAAGCAATAACCAGGAAAAAACCAAACCAGAATAAAAATAATCCAAAGTCTTCACTTACATTAATTTGAAAATAAGCTCCTAGAACAGAACTGGATAGCTCTGTACTGATAGTATGAGTGGGAAAGGCCTATGGGTACCTGTCCATGTTAGAATAGATAACTCACCCCGGCCTGATGTATGGCTGACAGATCCAGTGGAAAAAAGGCAACCCTTCTTTTGGCTTTTCTCCTTCTTTCTGATTAGCTATTTCTTCCTGCAGCATAGAGTTACAGTCAGTTTTCCTGAAGTTCTCAGGAAATACTCTAAATAATACTTCAAACTCCAGGAAACCACAAATTGGAATTTAAACTAACAGTTACTGACAGTTAAATATAGGCAAAAAACCTCTACTAAGACAGATTAATTGAAGCAGATTTGTAACTCCTAAATCAACTTTATCCCATGTAAAGCTGTTCAGGCTTAAGGGTCTGCTACTGTAGTAAACTACCAATATTGAGGTTGGTAAGCCACAAAGTTCCAACGAAGTGACTAATAGACATCAACTGCATGACATACATGGTAGATTCCCACCAAGTGTGGACAGTGTTGTTCTGGGAGATTAGGGCCCATCTTGGTACCTGGCATCGTAGTTTCAGCTCCCTGTTGACATCTACAATGCCCTCTAGAGTCTTCACTTTTGCTAATTCTTCACGCAGCTGCTGGTAAACTTGAAGCCTGAGGCAAATCCCAAACATCAAGTCATATTTATTCATTATTGCTAGACTGAGGAGATCAACTAAAAATGTCTTTGTAAAAGCTTTTTATAGCTTTTTCTTGCTGCACTTGCCTTTGGTAGAAGCTTATCTTCTTTCTTGTAAGTCCCGAGAAAAGCACACGTATCTGCTCCTCTTTACCAAATAAATCCTTGGCACATAACCAAGGTACTTTTTTGAGATAAGCTAACATGAATGTACAGCGCATCAGCTGCTCCTCAGTGACTGCCCATGGCCATGCTCTTACTCCACAATAAACGCAAGACAGCTTGCCTCACAGTGAACAAGGAGTTAGTTAACTCATGTTTGCCATAAAGTGCATGTGTGTGTATGGGCAATTACCACATGGTAGCTGATGTGCTGTGAGCTCACGCCCTAGCTTATCTTGTGGTAACCTGTTCATTCCCCATGCCCTGTTTCCCAGATACGCAGTGAAGGGTAAAGGCCTTGGCCAACATTCTCTCCAGCCAAGTCCAGGAAAGAAAACTTTGCAGCATACTAATTGTGGCCAAGCAAATCCTTGTCCAGAAAAGCCAGACACTTGCTAAGCAGGATGAGCCCTGAAAACATTAAGAGTTCTCTGGAGATACTCACGTGTGATGCCAGAGCTTGAAGAGATGAGCCCTAACATAAGACAATGGACAAGGGTACTTCTGCACTATCTCCAGATACTCCTCAGCCATCTCCCACACCAATGGGTTTCGGCCCTCAAACAAAGCTGGGTTATGAAGATTACCTTCTAGGGAATGAAAAGAAATACTCAAACCTTCATTTCAGGATTGAAACAGAAAACAAAATCTAGACTCTGGAGCTTGATCAGCTCTGTTGTGATTCTATCAGCCAGTCACAGACAGATCACCCATGTACTCACAAAGAGGAACACAGGGTCCATAGAACTCTAGCCTAACCTCAGGACACTATACTTCACTGTACAATTCTTAATTGAGCCAAATAGCTCATATTTAATTAAAGTACATTTTCCAGAAAGGCATCCAATCTTGACACAAAGACAGTAAAAAAATTACTAAATAGAGAAACCACTGCTTTTGTTGCCCAATGGTTAAATACTTGGATAATGGGTATCTTACCTTATGTCTGTATTCACATTTGTCTGGCCTAAGTTTAGATATTGCTTCTCACTATGCTTTTCTCTACTAGCTTCACAAGCCTTTTATTAACCAGTATTTTCTAAAAATAAGATTCTACAACCCCCCAGAAAATACGTTTCATTGCTTTAACTGTGCGAGTGATGGGAAGGTTTTTCTGAATGTCTATCCTAGCTCTTCCTGTAGGAAGTTATGCCAGTTCTTTCTTGTCCCAACCCAACATGAACCATCTGCAGGAATATGAATCAGCGGACGCACTTACTGCATCCAGATCCACTAAAAAAACATTCCATTGATTAACCGATGTCGTGAAAATATTCCAGGACAACAGGAGTCCAATATGCCTTTGTCAAGTAATTAGATTTGAGCTGTCCACTCAATGGTACTACAAGTCCAACATAACAATTCTCACAAATCTTAAGCGATTCCTGGTCCTGGTCAGAGATGGCCAGTATAAGAGGAGAGAAAATGGCCACTCAGCTGTCAATCAAAGCTGTTCACCAAGTCAGTCTGACGTAAGCTTTGGGTAAATGTATATAGGGCTGCTAAGAGAGTAAGAAACAGTTCGCATTCTCGTCTATTATGAGTAAAAAGTTTTCTTTACCTGCACTCATGACACCATGCACTCCTGTCTTACGGATACATTCTTCCACATCACTGAGACACTGGATGTTTCCGTTTGCAAATACAGGAATGCTTACAGCTTTTCTATACCAGTGAATAAAACAGATGCATAAAATTGAGAATTAGAGTCAACCCAGAAATTCTACTCCTGTCACACAAATTCGTTTGCTCTTCAATGCCACTGCACACTCTGCTTAAAAATCTACCTTCGTGGCGTGTTAGCAGAAATCCACTAGGATTGGTACTGCTCACTAACCTGACAGCTTGAATGTGCTCCCAAGATGCTACACCAGCAAGTGGTCCTTTCTGTTCTTTAGTACGGCCGTGCACAGTCAGCAGCTAGAACACAAAGTTACGTTTACTCTTCATGTGTATGAACCACTGGAACAAATGCAATGACAAAAATTTCTCTTCACCTCATACACTTCATGGGTGCTGCTGAATTCCCACTGCTATTTCAACAGTGCAGGGACTTTGGTATCACAGAAAGATAGCAGCAGCTCACCTACCATGGCACGGTCTTGGGCTTCTTTCAGCTTGCTATTCCACGGCATGACAAGATCGTATCTTGGGAGAACCTAAAGATATCCTATTGCATTGGCTCCCATTTGTGATTCACTTTGGAATTTGTGATATATTGATCTGGCTTGCTCCTCAGCTGAAGGCCCGAATACTCTCAGTACCGGCTCTAACTACAGACCACCTCTTCCAGTTTACCTGGAGTTGAATCCTAGAAGGCTGCCTATTCCTTCACTAGTGGTAGTCATCTTTGATACTGTTTTTTTCTATAGCCCTGTGGATTTCGTGCATTCACACTGCCTCCTGCAGCACTATGTTAGACTGAGATGCTCAACCACAGTGAAGGATACCGCACTATGCGGTAGATTACAAGAAAGACTCTGAAATCATGATGCCTTCCATATCATACTATTTACCTGCTGCCTATGACTGCAAATACATACAATCTCTCTGCATCCCATTTTCTCCGTCCGTAAAACAATGTAGCCTATTCATCTCCACAGTACACCAAGATCTGGTCGTCGGATGCTGTACATAAAGACACGTGTCCAATGCAACAGTACAGGGAGCAGCTGCCTCCTTACCTGGCAGCCAGCTTTCTCCAGCATCTGTGCATACTTCACTGTCTTGTCAATTTCTGGGAAAACGCGGATTTTGCATGTGATGGGAACAGAGAGCTTCTCGTTAGCCAGTAAAACTGGGAAAGATTGAAAAGACAGGTAAGTGGGCTGCACAATGCTATGAAAAGTGCCTACTCTCCTCAAGATCCGATACTGGGTGTGGTATGGGAAAAGCCTGAAAAGTTAATGCTGTGCAGTCCTCACAGCTTAAAACAACCAGCAATGTCCTCTGCAATCCTTATTGCATAGGTTAATCAAGTAATAGTAAAACATGAAGCACAAAATCTGGATTCTAACAAGGAGGCATAAAATAGTCTGCATTTAATAGTCCTAACTTCTCCTCTGCATCAAACCTTCACTTTCAAGGACCACCCCCCTCAAATCTTGATCACTGATACAGGTTTACTATCATCACAGGCTATTGTACTCCTCCTGCTCTGCCAACAACATTAACACTCGCTTGTCCACCTTTCCTACAAAAGATGCTTTGCTTCTTTCGAAACTATCACTCAAATAATCATGACAAGCAGACTTGTCCATGGCAAGCGGAAGCTTATCAGCTGAGGTGGGCTGTGGACCCAATTAGGCAGTAAATGTAGGTTGCACAGTCAGGGTGAAATCTAGAACATGTTAAACTCCCATAATCTTTACACAGTGCACAGAATAGGGAAACTACTAAAAAGAGAGCTAACAAAGACAACCAACAAGAAAACACTGAGCAGTGGCATGCCTGAAATTCTCTTCTCTTCCAGAGCTTGGATGTATAATATAGGAAGTCATCTGCTGTCTTCTAATCCAAATCCTAGGAGCTATAATGATAGGTACTTCCTATCACCCTTTCAAAGGAGCCAGCAAGGTGTATACAGGTGCAAGGAGAAAAAGAGTACTCCATCATTTTAAAGAAGGCTGGGGGATAAGGATGAAGGAGGAAGCTTTGCCCACCTTTTATACAACAGCCTAATAAGACAACTCTCTTACTAGACAGCCTGTGTTCTTACCCAACTAGATGACCTGGGTTCTCTTCTCACCTTGAAGCTGTTCTGATTTGCATCTTTTACTCCTAAGAAAAGTGCCCTAACAACCACATTACGTTCTGGGCAGGGGAGCAGTGTCTATCTTTCCAGGTTCTCAGCACTGCCTTTGTGCCAAACATCATTCAAGATTCCCTGGACCACAGGGAACGCAAACAGAAGTAAGACTCTCTGACTTGACGGTCAGACACTTGCTTTGAAGTGGAGTGAAGGCACATTCTCAGCTCTACACGATGACCAAAACCTTGCTTTTTAAATCAGTTCCTAATGTATTTATTAAAAAAATGTGATACCATTCACTATGCTACCAATAGCCTGAAAACATCCTACACAATTTAGGAGGAGAGGCATAACTTGCTATGGTGTGGACAGAAAGAGTATGCTGAATTGATCAGAAAAGGGCAACTGTGGCTTCAAGCAGAACGCAACTCCTGGCACCCGAGAACTTCAAAGTGAAAAAGTAAGGCACTGGGATTTCTGCTGTTTCTAGAGTTGGAGGGCCACTAAGCTATCATTAGATTGGGACTTAACTGACTCACTTTCACCTAAAGTCTGTTTCAGGTACTGAAGTCTTTTAGCAGATCTAGTACGAGTTTGTAGCGGGGTACCACCAAGTATCTTGAGTGTGCCACTGGAACACAGTAAGAAAGAAAAAAAGAAAAAAACAAAACCAACACAACCCTCCCCAAAGAAACATGCTGTACTTCCTTACCCCAAAAATCCCTAAACCTCCTCTCAATGATGAGTTCATCCCATTCCCTCTCAAAGTGAAGCCTCTCTAAAGACTTACTCATTCTCTGAAGAAGATCCCACTCCTCTTGCAGAAATGCTCCGTAGTGACCTATAGTAAAATAGCACATGACAGACTTTTACAGAAGAGTAAGATTCTGACGTATGCAACTTTCATAAATGTTCACATGCAAAGATCAAGACACTCGTATGCCTCACTGGCAGAAAGAGAGTTGCTCCATCCTGCTCAAGCTGGAAGAGTTGGATCATTCTGTTCCCCATGCCACCCTAGATTTACAGGATAAACAATGAATCCCCACACCCTACTTTCACTGCTACTCCCTAAGGCTGGTGTGTTGACACTGGCAGCTCAAAATCCAACTTTCAGGGGTTTATACCAGGTCTTTAAAAATTCCCTTCAAGATAAAACCCGATGAGATTGAAAGATCCATTTGCCCTTGTCCTGGTTTCAGCTGGGATAGAGTTGTCTTCCTAGTAGTTGGTACAGTGCTGTGTTTTGAGTTCAGTATGAGAAGAATGCTGATAACACACCGATGTTTTCAGTTGTTGCTAAGTCATGTTTAGTCTAAAGTCAAGGATTTTTCAGCTTCTGATGTCCAGCCAGCATGAAGGCTGGAGGGGCACAAGAAGTTGGGAGGGGACACAGCCAGGGCAAGTGACCCAAAGTGGCCAATGGGGTATTCCATGTCATGTGACATCACATCTAGCATATAAACTGGGGGGAATGGGGCTGGGGGGAATCGCCTCTCAGGAACTAACTGGGCTCAGGAACTAACTGGGCTTCGGTTGGCGTGTGGCGAGCAATTGCATTGTGCATCACTTGTATATTCCAATCCTTTTATTATTACTATTGTCATTTTATTAATGTTATCATTATCATTTTCTTCTCTTCTGTTCTATTAAACTGTTCTTATCTCAACCCACAAGTTTTACTTTTTTTTTTTTCCAATTCTCTCCCCCATCGCACTGGGCTGGGGGGAAGTGAGTGAGCAGCTGGTTGCATGGTGTCTAGCTGCTGGCTGGGGTTAAACCATGGCAGCCCTGTACACCATTGATCATTTCCTATTAGTCTTTGAAAGACATTTTAGAGGAGGAATGGGCAGTTACTGAACAAATCTTTCCTCAACACCCTAACTGATTGAAAATTTTCAAACACTCGTTCTGTTTTTCACACGTAACTATCTTTGCAATATCTTTAAGGGATTCAGCAGGTGTTATCCTTTTATACGCTAATGTGAATAAACTCTGCAACTGTCAAGGAAATAGGAGATGCTAAGTGCCTGCATGATATAATTTTAAATGCAGTTTTGCAAAATTAGGCTGTTTGAGCAACTGAAATCAGAAAGAAAATCAAGCTCTTACTAAAAATATTTTTTCTGAAGGATATTCTGGACACGAGAGCTGTCACTCAAGAGAAGTTGGAGTTATTAGTATATCTAATTTTTGCTTAGGTACTACAAAGCATTACTTGTTAAAGTGGGTGTAACTAAGTCTGACTTCAGCAATACTGCAGCCACCCCCCCCCACCCCGCCCAGGCTTAATTTGGTCCTCTTGATGTTTTACTGCCAACGTTCACATTTGAAACATGCCACTTCTCTGTTTATCCAGGGTTCAGATTTGCATGTACCTCTCTTTGCAATCATTTGGGGGCAACCCAAATTTAGGTCTATGGCATCGCAATAATCCTGAGCCAACAGTGCTGCTTGGACAAACACTTCAGGGTCATTGGCACAGAACTGAGAAAGACAAGGAAAAGTGGAATAATCAGGCAATTGCTCTCTTCAAGTACTGACAACTTGTTATGACATAGTTATGAAACAACTACTTGCTACAGAAAAGAGGCATAATATGCACAGTTAATAATAGCAAACACCATCTTGCAAAAAAACCCCAACAAAAACTGTGACACTTACCAGCTAAAGATCCTCAACCTTCAAATAACAAAATGAGAAACATGAGCATTCAAGAGGCAAAGAAGTATTTGTAGAATATTTTACATGTAGTACCCAAGAATAAGAGGGAACAACTCTTAAAATCCCATTGAACAAACAGCTGTAGCATTTTAATACATAAAGGTGGTGCAGAAGAAAAGAGTTACCTGTGGTGTCTCTGGGTCTTGAGACAATTCAAACTTTGTAGGTACCAATAAGCACCACTGCCTCTAAAATGAATTCACATTAGTGTGGAGTGTGAAATAGACACATTGGGCTGTCAGTCAAATGCTCAGTCTTAAACATACTTAATATTACATTTAAAGCACAGTGCAAAAGTCAATTTAAGAAAAATTAGGTTAATTTGAAACTGCTTTGTTGAAGAGGACAAAGCCAGACTATTCTTCTCATTTATGCTTTTAAACAGATTTTCTAAAATTCATTATTAACAAAAAACCAATGTCATCACATCTTTAAATAATATGGATTTAAACTCAAACACATGGGAGCAGAAGGTGTTCCTTGAACCCTACAGCAGTACATAAACTATGGCTGACACCAGCTAAAACCAGAAAAGGCATTTGCTTTCTCCGACATTACAGAAACACTGGAAAGCCTCCAACCAAGACACATCAGTGAGGATTTTTACACAGTAAACAAAGCCCACAGAGCAGGCTGGGCTCAGATGTACCTCTGCCTAATCTATTTCCAAGAATCTGTGACCAAAGCCCAAGCCTGCCCAGAAATATTGCAGAATTCAGTAAGGATTGCTGTACTGGGTCAATCCAAAGATTAATCTAGTTAGTTCTGTGCCTTATGTCCAATAATGGCCAGTGGGAAGGAGGATAATACAGCAAGCTCACAGTAACTAACACTCTTCAGGTAGGCTTGCCCAGAACACAGCTTGCTGAGCTGAAGATCCGCGTTCAAAAGACTTATAGCTTTCCAGGACTATTTAAATTTCTGCCACCTGTATTTTTCTGTGGCAAATAAACTACCTCCCACAGAAAAAGGAGAACATACAAAGCTGTACTGAGACAGACCAAAGGTCCACCTCATCCTGCTCTGATAATGGTCAACAACGATGTCTGGGGAACAGCAGAAGCCGGAAAGCATCTTCAAGGACTTTGAAAGCAGAAGTCATGTTTCCTGCACCTAATGACCCTCAACAGGTGTTTTCCTTCATTTACTTTCTAAACTCATGTAATCTTTCAGCATTCAGTGCATCCCATGGTAATGAATTTTGCAGTGTATAACTATCGCTACCCTTACTTAATACTCATTTCCCATTTGTCATCTTCAAGCCAGTCATACTTTTACAGACTTCTCTCCCCTCAGTCAGTGGAGACACTTCTCTTCCAGGGTGAAGAGTCCTCATCCATTTAACTGCTCCACATGTGGAAATCATGCCATTCCTCTGCTCATGCAAACCATCTTTCCCTACATTACTCTCCAGCTCTGCAGGCCCCTCTCTCTCTTTGGGATGGAGTGGAGGGAAGTACCTGAACCTCACACAGTACTCAAGAAGCAGAAGTATCACAAGCTTAAAAGCGTGTCCTATCTTCCTTGCATCCTTTTTCTATAGCTAAGCACTGAGCTCATGGTTTCAGCAAACTACTCAAGAAACTGTGATTCCCCCCCCCACACCCCAGAAGTGGTATCAGATCTGGAGCAACCCTTGACTAGAGAGAGACTACAGCTGGTCTTCTAAAGATGAGGTGTAGAGGACTGAAACCCTGTGAGAAGTCTAATGCTCTAGGCCCCTGTGGTTAAGACACCAAATCCTCTTTGCTAGACACGGGATGAACACAAAACCACGCTTATCTTCATAAGCCGAGTACTGTTAGCAGTCTTTAGATGAGGAAAAATGAGATTTCTGCCATCCTATTTCTGTCAACCTCTTTAAAATCCGTGTGAGGCTGGCTAGCTTGAGGACTCATGCACATTTGGAGAACGTCTGGAGTTGTTAACACAAAGGGGGCGGAAGACGACGGCGAGGGCACATTGGGCAGCGCTGACTTGCTTTTGCAGCGCTACCCAAGAGCGCACCGCAAGGTGAACCCCGGGGAAGCTCTGCCCGGCAGTGCCTGCCGCCGCTCCCGGTGCTAGGGCTGACCGGGCAGGCGCCGCCGCTCCGGGGCGCAGCGGGCGGGCCGAGTCGGGCGCCGGTGGCGTTTCCCGGCGGCCCGCAGGCGGTCGCGGCGCTCACCTGCACGATGAGCGGGCGGTCCTCGGGACAGGCCTCGCCGTAGAGGTTCTCGCGGCGGTAGTTGGCGTCCCTGAGGAAGACCTGGGCGTGCAGCATCGGCGTGTAGCAGAGCTGGGCGCCGTGGCGGCGGCTCAGCAGCCTCCAGGCCAGCTCGCTCTGGTCCACCATGGGCGCCACCACGTAGTGGGCGCTCCGCAGCGTTTCCCTCCAGAAGGCCTCCCCACGCAGCTT
>VYZV01021220.1:12621-24391 GCA_013401275.1 Pandion haliaetus
CCCACGTCCCAGCCCTTTCCTCGTGGCGGGTCCCGGTGAGGCGGCGGTGGAAGGAGCCGGGGGAGAAACCAGGGCAGGGTGAGCGGGCTGAGGTGGGGGCTGTTGGCGGCCTCATAGTTTCCCTAAACGGTACGGCAGTGACAGGCTTTGTGCCCTGCCCTGGGCCCGCAGGGTCTGGTGCTTCAGTGCAGCAGCAACATCTGCTTCTTACTGTCTTTCGGTGGCAGGACCACGTTCCAGCACGCCGAGGAAACTTGAGTCTTCGGCTTTGTAAGTACAGGAAGATTTTCTTGTTCTCGAGGGGTCTTTCTTAAAGCCTTTCAAGTTTTTAAGAAACACGTGAGGACTCTCTAGCTGGTTCACGCAGGTTATAGTTGTAAATAACACATAAAAATTGGCACAGCGTGCTGTAATTTGTCAGTTGTGACAAGTGGCCTCTGTTATCAGGATTTGGTAGTAGGGAGCTGCAGAATGTGCAGACCCGCAGCGGCATTTTTTTATCCATTTGCGATGGTATTTTCTAGGCTTCTACATTCAGTAAGACATTCTTATGTTGCACAGCTATAGAAAGATACACTGTTATAACTTATTTTTGGAGAATGCCTGCAAAGTAATATCAGTCCAGTGATCTCGAAGGTAAAATGATACATAATTGTAATAATGTGTTCTATTTAAGTCCTGTATCCCTTTAAGAAAAGGGAAGACAAAAATAGACCAAGTGTTGGGTGACTTTTTTATTCCCTTTTTCTTCAGAGCACGCTGGAATTTTCTTTTTTTTGTGTGAAACACAGTCATGACTGATCAAGACTATGTTCTTTGCATGTGGAAGAAGCGTTTATGGCCAGCAAAGGTAAAGCAGATGTACAAATGAGGAAAGGTTTGTGGTTATAACTTGGAAATGGATGAAATGGAGCAGTAAGAGCTAACTCCCAAGTAAACACGTATGTACTTTAAAAAAGAGGTAATCTGTAGAGATCCTAATACTGCAGCCAGATGTTAGTCTGTTCTGCGCTGTTCATATTGAAAAAGTTTTGACGTCGGATCTGTCCTAGAGTCTTAACAGCCTTGGTCAAGGATTTTAAATGCAAGTTTTTCTCTTTAATGTAGGTTTTGTGCAAAACTGGAGTTGCTGGGAAAACCTCTGTTATTAATGCGAAGGAGACTTCTTTTAAAGTTGAAATACTTGGCGTGAATGAAGAGTTAAGTATCCTTGTTAGTCATACGTTTGCACTCTTAGACATTAAAAAAAGAAGTAATCCCTTTATCTGAAGATATCTGTGAAATGAGATCATTGATATACAGAAGGATTAGATGGCTAACCCAAAACCTGTTGCGTTTTCAGAGCTGGCCGTGTAGTTGTCTCGTGGAACATCCATAAACAACATGCTGACTGTTAGCTCAGGCATTCTTCATGTGTTGGGTTTTTTTTTTTCTTTAACTTCTGCTAACAAGTACAGGATTTGGGGAAAAATATTGCAAGTTATTGCCAGATGAAAGCAGTGTCATGCTGTTAGTAGTGCTTAATGCTGTGACATTTTCAGTCAGCTTTGTATTTTCAGGATTAGTGTGAACTGTGCAGATGCTGTACCACTGAAGGAAGAATGTATAGAAAACATCGCCTCTAACTTAGGTGAGGATATGTCAAAACGTTTGCTGCCTTGTATATATTCTGAATGCAAAATATACACAGAAACTCGACCTGGGGGACAGTAGTTACATATTTCACTTATGTATTTATTGAGGGGTGGTTTTGCATTTCTTTTCCCTTCCTTCCATCCCATCCATAAAGTTTGAAAATAGACTAAACATTATCACAGCTACTTTTACTCTTCCCTTGTGTAGTGCCTTGGAAGGAACAGTGAAGAAACTTGTATGTACTTCCATCAAAATAAGGCATTGGGATCTTGCGCATTGCGTGTCTCTATGTTCTTTGCCTTAAGAATCACAGATGATTTAAGTGTTAAGTTGCATCATAAACAAAAGATATATTATAAATAAAATTTCTTATACACAAATAATGATTATTGCGTTTATTGCATGTTCTTCATCAGATCAAAGGAATGATTCCAGTGATGTTGTGGAAGAACTGAAATATCGCTGTTCTCTTAAAATTGCCCTGGATATTTTGAATCCAAATGGCTTACCCAGACAAGTACCACCTTCGGAAGAGGGACCACATACTCACTTATCCCAGGAGAACGATGCAGGATCTCTCTCATCTACCTCCTTATGTAGATGCCAATTGCTCTTTCACTCTAAGGAAAAGTTGGAGCCCGAGACTTCCAAGAAGAAAAGAGAACAAAAAAATAACCCCGGCCTGAAGACTGATACAAAAAAACAAGACCAGAAAGGTTTGTTCCTTTTGGAGGAAAGGGCTGAAGCACGTGAAAGTGGAACAAACCCTTCCATATGTGGCACCGGGGACTTGTGTAATACTTCAGACTCAGATAGTCAAAACTGCAAAACACCAGAATCAAAATCACTACCAAGGCAGAAAAAAATCAAGCCCGGATTGTTGACAAAGTCCAAGCCAGGAAATAAAGTCTTGCTTAAGGGAAAGGAGGGAAAAAGTAAGCAAGGAGAAAAAAGACCAAGAGGTGCAGGATCACCTGTATTGTGTAGGAATGTTTTCCCCAAGGATCAAGCACAGTCCCTCACTGAGGAAGGGTCTCCTCTGTCTGTCCCCTGCCAGTCTGACGAAGAGGTACCTGTCAGGAGGGCAAACACCAGAAGTCAGCCTAGAAGGACCTCACTGGAATCCTCTTGTCAAAGTGCCTCGGATGACTTGGAAAAAAGCATCAGTAGTGAAAGTGAAAATCTAGCAAAGCAATTAGATGGCAGAAAAAAGCCGGCGAGTTTAAAACGGATTAATGGAGAACAAGAGATCAGTGCAATGGTGTCCTCATATAGAAAAAGGAGTTGCCCTGAATCTTCATCTGGGCCTTCTAACCGTGGGATGCTTTGTGATAAAAAGGAGGAAGATAAGACTACTTCACATGTGGTTATGAATAAAATAAAGCAGTTTCAGCTGCCTGACTTTGAGGAAGATGAAGGTGGGAATATCACTTGGGGAGGGGAAAACCTCATCCCATTTGATCGTTGAGCACTGTTGTTTTCTTGTAATGTTGTATTTTTTTTGTGAATGAGGTTCTTAAATTGCTGATTTTAATTTTAAGTTTTGGAGAAGCACAAAATACGGTTGCTTTAATACTGGCTAAAAACTAATGTGGCATTTAGGTTGTCTGAAGTTGTTTAGGGTTTTGCATTGGAAAACTGCGCTTGTCTAGTAAAGGTTAAGAATTACTGCTGACTTGATAATTTCACATGCAGGTGGTTTGTTTGTTTTCTTTACTGCTACCTAGTTAGTGTGCAGGTCAGTGCTGAGATGAAATGACATTATGTAAGGGAGCAGGCTGGTAGAGAGTCCTGAAACCAGCCTGTTCTTGTGGCTTTCCCTTTTTCACCTTTTGTTCAGACTATTAGGCCTTTACCTAGGCAGAGAAGTGAGAGTGTGTGTGTTAGTGACTCATGCTGCTGTGGGGTCACTTCCACAGTCGTGTGTTTCACCTGGTCTGAAGCTGATACTTTTTTTTTTTTAATCACTGCTCCACGCTTACGAACACTGGTGCTTGCTGCTGTTGGCAGGACTGGAATTGCCTGACCTGTCTTCAAAGGTAGTTTCCTCAGAGAGTCTCTATTGCATCTCAGCGCTGATAGATGAAGAGGAGGAGGATGAAGAACTTCCTAGTATTTTGTCACATCAAGGTGAGACATCAGTGTTCCTATGTGAGACTTCTTCACCCAAGATTGGTGTGCTCTTTTAGGGTATGCGTGCTTCTAGTTTGCTGACAAGCCTTGGTAATGAAACCTAACCTTTCTAGAAAGTGAAGCCAGCTTTGTGCAAGCTTGGAATAAAATGCGTTTCTTGGGGGCCCCAGAAAGGCATTTTGAAATGGAATGAAATGCAAATCATTGTGAAACTGGGCAAGGGCCTAGGACTGAAATTTCCAAGTTCCTGTATTCAGAACTACCTGTGCTGCCTTTTGGGGCGGAGGGGGGGTGTGGTGCCCTGTCACCTTGGTTGAAACCTTTAAAAGCGTTGAAGTGAAACTCCTGAAAGGAGGCTGATAAGAGAGGGTGAGCTGACTGTCTTGTCTTGTTTTTTTTCAAAGAAAAATTGCTTTATTTTTCATTGTAGAACCACAATCAATTGAAGAAGGGATTTTGGTCTGGTGCAAATTGCGAAAGTATCCTTATTGGCCGGCAGTGGTAAGAACAGCTTGCTGCCTTCTTAGAGTGGTGTTGCAAGGGGTCTGATAAGGAGCAGCTTACCGAGTTCTTGAGTGTCTTTTGTCCTTCTTGACTCGTGTGGAGCTGGAAAAGTTAAAGATCTTCCAGTACAAGCATTCCAAAGATAGTAGAAGTAAATTTACGTATGACAAAAGCACATAAAAAATAAATGTGGTTAATTCACACATGTTTATGTCAGAGCAGAGGATTACTGCTGAGCCTCTGCATCTTGTATCATGAGTTAGGGTTGTTGTACCCAACCAACAAAAGAAAGAGGATGGGTACTTGTGCACTACCAAAAATGCTCCATTGGGGTAACTTGCTATTCTTGCCACTTTAAACTTAATTTTTCGTATTTTGTGTAACTTCCTCTAAGTATGGGGTGTACTGGATAATATTGATGGAAAATGTTCCTGCTTTGTAAGGGTATTAAGGTTTTAGGATGCTAATGAGACTTTATCCTTTCAACAGGTAAAAAATGTGAAGCGGAAATACAGAAAGGCATATGTGCTGTTGATAGAAGGGAATACAAATGACAAGAAAAAAGGGTAAATGTTGTGTGTGGATCCTGACCACGTTCTGAACTTTGTTTCTTTTAGGCAGTGCCCTGTACTCTCTTCCTGGCACAGTAGGGCAATGCCACTGTCAGTTAAAACTGAGGTTGATCTGGGAGGGAGGGACCAAGTGAGGTGAGGATTTGCAGGTGTGGGTGTGGGCTAGGTGCTTTATCGTGCTGCCAGTTGAGACAGGCTGGCACTCAGGCAAACAGCTGACGCTTGTGTGAGGACTAAAAAAAAGGGCTGGGGACCCAGCTAGTGGGGTTTTTGGGGTTGTTTGTTTGTTTTTTTTTTTTTAACATGTGGTGCATAAACTTCCTGGAATTGCACACCTGCCTTTAGTTTTGTTTTAAAACCAGGTACTTCTCATTTGTTAAAAGATTCCATAGTTTTAGCTTATTATGAAAACCAAAACTAGTAAAACCTGTGTCATGGATTCATTATGAAACCTAATTTTCAGGGAGGTGTACAACTGCAGTGAATAAATAAAGGTTCAACTCAACTGCCTCTGTTCCCTAACCCTGTGTCTTTGTTTCATCAAGTTTCTCAGTACCTCTCAAGAATCTGAAGCACTTTGATTGTGAAGAAAAGCAGGAGCTCATAGTAAGTACTACCAGTAACATGTAACTGCAAGTGTATACACGTGTTGGAAAAAATAAAGTTGTATGCACAATGTATAACTGATGCTGGGGGAGGAGTGTGGTGCAGCTGGCTGGTCTGGGTTTGTTTGCGGTTCTGTGTTCTCTCTTTGAACAAAGTAATTGGAAGTAGTTTGTGCACCACAAGATGGAGAATAATATGGGAAGGTGATCCCCCGATACCTTTTTCCATCTTAGTGAGGCTGCTGCTAAGAACACTGTGAATGTGGAAGGCAGGCAGGCAGTTGCTTAGGTTTCATGCTGTGCTTTCACTTGTGGGTTTTTCTATGTATGACAAAGCCACTGTGACGCTGTGTGACAAAGTGATGGCAGAAGCTGAATTTCAAGAGAATGCAGAAGACTACAAGTAAACATTGATTCATCGTTGTTAGCTGTTTCTGTTACCTGGTTGGTGTCCTAGACCTAAATGCTTTAATAAGCTACTCTTTTCAGGACTGTAAATGGCTCTTGTTTTGTAGGAACGAGCCAAAGAAGATTATCGCCAAGAAATTGAGTGGTGTATTCGATTGATTTCTGACTATCGAATTAGAGTAGGTAAGTAGACGAGTCGCATGATGTCATCCATTCTGATATACATCAGAAAAAAGATAACACTAAAACTGTCAGCTTTGTTTCATAGGCTTAATTGAACTGATAAATAACCCTGTTCTGGGCTTTTTAGGTTGTCATTCTTTTACGGGATCCTTCCTGGAATATTTTGCTGCTGATATCAGTAAGTGAATTCATTATCTTTTATATTCTTCTCTTAGTAGGTAGGTTTAGCTCTAAAGTTTACACATGTGTGTTGAGTTAGGCATCAGACCCAGTGGGGGGCTACCATTAAAATTACACACCATTAGTGCACTCTAAGGTTTTTTTTCAGTCCCACAACAAAAGTTAAATAAATATTGATCGTTAAAGACAACTGGGTAACTGGTTACTTCACATTGTAGAGAGTTCATTTCAGAGCTCCTGTCAGAGTCTCAACTCCCTAATCTTTTATTTGTTTTAAGGCAAAATTAAGATTTTGGTGGTGGTGGGTTTTTATCCTCTTTAGTAGGGGAGGAAGAAAAACTTTCTCTTATCAAGGAAGTCACTTATTTTGTATTTGTATATGTAAGTAGGTATGTGAGAAGGCCCCCTTTTTTTTTTTTTGTATATTTAAGCAGGAATGATTGTGGCTTTTCTTTCAGGTTACCCAGTTAGAAAGGAAGGTTATCAAGGTTTAGTCCAAATGACCTTTCCAAACACAGCAGAGGAAGATGTTGAAGAGTATTCATCAGAAACTTCACCTCAGAAGCCCTCCAAGAAACTTCTTCCTGACAGAACAAGAGCAGCTAGAGATAAAGCAAATAAAAAGATAGTGGAGTTTATAGTGAAGACTAAGGGGGCTGAAGAGCATCTTTTGGCTATTTTGAAAAGCAGAAAACAATCCCGTTGGCTGAAGGAATTCCTGAATTCAAGGCAGTACGTGACCTGCATTGAAACATATTTAGAGGATGAAGAACAATTGGACCTTGTAGTAAACTACTTGAAGGAAGTGTATCATGAAATAGATGCTAAAAATCTGCATCAAATAAGTGGAGATGGAATAAAATTTATTTCAGATGTCCTTTTGCCTGAAGTAAGTAAATATGAAAAGCTGAGAAAAGTAAACACTGAAGTAAGTAAATAAACACTCGTGTTACGTGATTCGAGTTTAATGACTGCGGAGTGTTCCCTGGGAGCTGGGTGATGTTTGAGCCAGGCAGGTATATTCATGCCTGCCTACCTACCAGCTTGGGTCACGGTCCCTTCGGCTCAAGGGGCGCGAAACTGCGTAGTTTCTGTGTGTATCTTGGGCGAAGAATATTAAGATCAGTGCAGGAGGTTCTTAAGCCATGTTCATGGGCCGGTAATCGGAGAACAAATATGTTTACATTGCATGTTGGAGAAAATAAATAATAAAGCCCCGGTATTAATCACTGTGTGCTTCCTGCGGGTGCTGCACATGTTGACGTTAGTAGGCTGGCAGGGTTAGGGGTGAAATGTGAACAAATGCAATTCTAAATGCTGATTTTATTTATTTTTTTTTTTTTAAGCCACTAGCACAGAATGGAGAAGCTTTAGGTAGTATGATGTTTTTAAAGGCAGAATGATTGCTTTCTGGTGTGTTTTGATTACTTCTGAAACTCTTCCAAGCTTTGGGTGTTTTTTTTAATTTGGCAAGTGATCTCTGGATTTTCTTGGGCTCTTGGTGTGCGTTGGGGGGTGGGTTGGTTGTTTTTACAGTTGCACTTTTAGATACTGTTGTTAGGATCTTTCCTGGGAAAACATTAGTAACTTCTGTAGAAACAAAATTACTGTGAAGAATATCTTACTCTGGTTATAAAAATACTTTCCTGGGAAAGATGAAGGACAAGTCTGTATTATTTATTTAAGAAGTTCATGTACACAACAAGCAGTTTCACCCAATTTTGAGGAACCTTATTGTAAAAATGGGCTCTTCTACGGAGACAGTTTCAAATCACTGGTTGTAATTTAGCTTTTGTTTCATGAGTATAAATGAACTAAATACTTTTATAGGCCATCATTTATGCGATTTCTGCTTTGGATGACATAGATTACAAGAAGGCAGAAGAGAAGTACATAAAAGGACCATCTGTGAGCAAAAGGTATCTCTAATTTTAGTATTCTCTGAATTTTTCTTACTAGTTTACTGTTTATATGGACAAGCATTAAGGGCAGGAGTTCAGTATCCTCCCTCCTGTAAGGCAAGCTTTCTCATTGTCTAGCTAACAACATGATTAAACCTGGGAAACATTCTTGCTGAGTTACTGTAACACGCTGCAAACTGTTTAAAATGTTAAGATTTTTTTTTTTTTACTACAGAACTTCAATGTATTTCTTTTCAGGGAGAGAGAAATATTTGATGAAGAAATTCTAGAAAGAAAAAAGTGGAAGACCAAACCAGCATCTGCAGACAGGAGCTGAACAGTGGTACAAACTTTTCCAAGTTATACTGGCACTGCGTGTGTATAATGAAGTGGTTATTTGTATCAAATGTGTAGTTCTTACTTATTAAAATCCATGTGTATATCTTCAAAGCAAAGCTGTAGTCACTATAATGGTGTACAACTGTCAGATGCAGTTGTGTCTTCAGTCCTTGCTCTCGACTCTGCCTACCGGAGCTGCAAGCTGCTTCCCTTGGTCTTCCCGTGTTGAACTGCCTGTAAAAGACGACGCTAAACCGTGTAGGAGAGCCGCGGGAGTGCGGCCGCCTCGGTCCTCATCCATTCAGCGCTCTGAACGCGGAACTTGCAAAGACTGCAAATGTGTTGCAGAGCTTCTTGATACGACACTAAGTTCTCTATTGATTATTTTGGCCAAATGTCTGACAAAGGAAGGGCTACTGTCGTCGGAGGAATGTGTGCTGGTAAATTATGTAGCTGTGTATTGCCTCATCACTTTACTGCTACTGAATGTATGCAGGTTTCCTGTCTGAAAACATTTCCAGTGGGTTGACTAATTTTGCTTTCCATGTCTCCAAGAGTGTGAGAAATAAAATTGGTGCCTAGTGATGTAATCTGAATAACAAAGGCTTTGTTTCTGTTGATAGGACAACTGTAAAATTCAGTGGAAAAGGAATCCAATGTTTACTTAATATTTTTCAGTTTAATTTTTCTGTTTAAAAATGAAACCATTTAGAATGCTGTTTTGTTTTTTGAGGCCATGATTTTAGGAACACTTGTAATTGTCTTTTTCTGTCTGATTTAAATGTCAATTTAATCATGCATAGTTCCCTCCCCCAGCTAAAGGTGTAGCATATTGCAAACTGCCTTTGACAGACTTGCAGTGTTATCGATAAGTATTTAACAATAAAAGCTCAATGATTAGTATTTTTCTATTTTATAATGAAAGTGTGATCTACTCCCTTGTCCAATAGAAATCAAGATGATTTGAAATTAAGGAAGAAGTTTAAACGTACATTGGGTGTTAAAGCAAAACAACAGCAGGGAGATCGGGTACACAAGGTTTGCATTTTATTATACAACACAGCTCAGAGTTGGGCCACCACCTCAGTGAATGGCAAATGGTTGCCACAATCTCCCATATATATATGTATGTATTTATATACCCTTCATATGCATTATGTAATCACCAAGGTCCACTGAACTTTTCCACTGTCATCTTTGTTCTTCGTTTTTCTTGATCAGTCAAAAAGTCCCTTAATTTCCATTGGTAAGCAGGTTCTTTTCATGTCTCTGTCCCGCTTTTGATAGCAAAGTCCATTGGTCCATTTCAAGGTCACAGTAGTCATTTACTTCGACATTACTGGTTGGTCTATTCTAATTCTAGGTATTCTAAGTGTTCTATTCAAGAAATTTCAAATTCTTAGAAATTAACCTTTTAATCATATATGTTTATTTCTCTGTTTATCTGGTTCGTTATGTTATCAGTTAAGATCATCATTATCAGCTCATTTAACTATCTTGCTAATTTTATCTTCATTTATCTGTTCTTGTTGATTAACTCGATGGCTGGGGTTAGACCAACCTTGGTAGGCCTATTCAAAGGATGTAATGAATACTCAAATTGTTTAAACACCTGTAGTTACACAGCTGTATATAATCTATCTAATCCTATCAGTAATCTTTACTGTATAATGCCTATTGATTTCTAAATTCTATAGCTCATTTATTTTCCATAACATTCCCTCCTTTTGTTTTTGTTGCATCCCTGGAACTACGAATTATCTATATTACCGATCTGCCAACTTACAGTTACTTAATAGCACAGCAAAACATCCAGCAATACCATTAATCTTTACTATATAATGCCTATTGATTTCTAAATTCTATAGCTCATTTATTTTCCATAACACTGGGATACAGATGTGTGTTCTGGCTACAGTAATTATCTGAATGTATTTTAATTACTAATGAGTTTCAGTATGCATTTGGAAGCCTTATTCACGTTATCGAAGGGACATCCACAAGTACCTAAGCTGTAGGAATAGAAGAGGTATGTAATTGGATTATTCTTCATTTTTCATTAAAACCTGTGAGAAGGGATAATGCATTTTCTGCGACAGTACAAACAGTTGACGGCAGGTTGATACAGAGTTAATTCGGGAGATGCGCGTGGCACTCGCGAAGGGAGATGTGGAGCTGTTTCAGAATGCAGAAGCTTCCAGCCCGTGAACCCGGGTGCTGTTTGTGGCGATTCAGAGATCGGCACATCCTCGGGTTCCCCTTCCTTTAAAGTGTAATCGTGTCTACCCTTCTCAGTTAAAATTCCTAAACTACTGCTGCGATCCCTCTTCAGACCGTTGCATAGAAGCAGAACTCCCCAACCACTGTGCCTTTATCTCAGTCCTTACTTTCCATGCCTCTCGGCCAATACTATCTTAGTTTAATTCAATGCGGCTGAGTTCTCATTTTAAAAATCAAAATGTGTTCTTCTGACTAAGAGTATACATTGTGTTGAAGCACACTAAAATGTCTACATCTTTAAAAACCACTTTCAACTTCTGAACCAGCCGTTAAAGGTTACTGTCACTACTCCCCATGCCTTGAGACCAAATTCAGGTTTGCGATGTACAGAATTATGTAGTCTTAAATCAATTAAAAGTCGGATGAGGTGAATCTCAAAGGCTTGTCATTACTTTTGTTTGAACAGGCTCATTTCAAAGACCGATTTTAAGCTGTGGGCTGCAGTGCGCGCAGGCAGCCGCTTCCACCTGAATTTTACATCAGGCGAAGATTATTTCTGCGCGTCAGATAAAAGCGTAGTGTCGGCTTTCGGTGTTGCGGTTTCACATTATTAAACACAGGGGTGAGTACAAGAAAGCAAACTTACTCTTTTCTGTTCTTGTGCTTTATTTAAGACGGGTGCCCGCATACATCATCTCTGCCCAGAGCAAAATACTCGTTATGGTTGTCCAGTTTTAATTGAGGCACCTTCCTTCATCTGAGCGGCTGCCTCCCGTGCGCGGTGTTCCATCCGTACCTGCCTGTGCTTGTTCCTAGGAGATTAAGGCAGCTCGGAGTGCGGTTTGGGGAGGGTGCCTGTACTGAGCATTCACCGACACCCCTGGCGGCCCCCGGGGGGGGTTGGTTAACGGGGAACAGTCCCCGGTTTTGCAGCCCGAGGCCCGGCAGGAAAAGAAGCGGCTGCCGAAACCCGGGATCGAACCAGGGACCTTTAGATCTTCAGTCTAACGCTCTCCCAACTGAGCTATTTCGGCTGCGAAGGAGCGTTTCCCCCCCCCCATTCTTCCCGTGACCCCCCCGCTCCGGTGGG
>VYZV01021221.1:2844-24746 GCA_013401275.1 Pandion haliaetus
ATTACATCTAAAATTGAATACAAGGGATTTTAAAGTTTATTCTTGTTGTTCATTACAAAAACTTACAGGCAGAAGAGTCTAAGACTGAACCATCGTGAAAAGCAAAGCAGGGGCTATTTGAGATACTGTTTCCTGAGAGTTATTTCCTGTAACTCCTGCCTAAAGTTAGCTACTGGCTTCTTCCCAATTCATTGCTGAATTTCTCATCTGGACAAATCATCTATGGGGCAAGCAGTCTTAATCACAAGACAAAGGACTGACTGAGATGATCAGAGTTTTAGTAGCAACTCTGCTATTTCCCAGCAGTCTTTGTATTCTTCCACATCATCAATATGGAAAATCCGTAACTTCCTTAAAATACAGGTCACATAATACTTGTTTGCACATTGTTGGAGAGTGGTAACATTATTCTAGTAATGGAAGTGGAGAAATAAAGATATGTTGGTATCTAGGATATGGAGTTTAGTGGGGGGTTTTGGTTGTTTTGTCGGTTTTTTTGTTTGACCGTTTGTCGTAGGGTTTTTTTTATGTTCCTGTTGTTGGTTTTGGTGGTGGTTTTTTTTTAAAAGAACATTCTCTTCAAGTCAGTCACTGAAATAACTTTAAGATAAATTGAAGTTTAGCACAAGGCACTTAGGCTTGGTCGAACAGCCAAGGCAAAGCTGTAGAAGAGCTCCTTCCATAGGTATAAAGGCCCGCAAAGCGGCATACAAGCAAAAGCTGCAAAGTAAAGCCTGTGCATTGCATTCAAGGACAAACGCCCTTTGGTTCTCCAGATAAGGCACTTAGGCTGTGGGGGAGAGGACATGACAAAACACCACTGCTAGCACCTGAACAGAACAGTCTTCCAATTTCCTTTGTTTTTTTCTGATCCCAGCTCTGCCTCAATAATCTGAAGGTAATGTGCAGTCCAGTAAGCCACAGAATAACGGGTATCAGCATCCAGTCAGATCTAAAGCACTTGACACCTTTCTGGTGGTTTTCAAAACAGAAATAAAGATCTATCATATTAACGTATTTCTCAGTAAGTACAGGCCAACACTTGAAGCAAGAATCTGCACTACTAAACTGAAAGCCCTTCATCTGTCTTTTGAAAGCCTGGAGTACTAATGCTCTCAGTAAGCACTAGTGAAAAATTTTATAAGCATCGTTTGCAACTGCTGCAGCAATGGAATTGTGTATAACGGAGAAGTGGGAATAACACAAAACTATTTATGAAAAGATGTCTGATGGTCTTGTGTTAAATCTTAAGACAATCTTTGTTCACTGCTACAGTATAAATAACAAAATAATGATTAAGTAATATATCACAGAATATGGGGAGGAATGGGAAGTTGAATTCTCTAGGAAAGCTGTCTGGTCAAAGCTGAAAATACTTCTTTTTTTTCTTTTTTTAAGTTGTGCTTTATACAATGGGAAGTTGGCCCTATCACTTGCATCCACAGATGTAGGGCTCAAAAATAAATAATTATTCCAATAAATGCAAACTTCCACTCTGTGGATTTTTTATGATTTATAAACTAAAATGCCAACAGTATGTCATGCCTAAGAAACATCCTTTTATCCTATTTTAAAGCCAGTATTCAACTTAAATGGTAAGGCATATCTCTTGATCTTGTTTTGTAAAGGTTGTACTTGCTACAGGCTTAACACAACTGTGGGAGATGGCATGGAAAGGATCGATAAAGCAGTATTACCCTTTGTGATAGTGAATCTCTGCAGGACATTCCACCTTAACTCTGTTGCCTGCACTTACGCTTCACACTTTCCCACTGGGAGAATGGGCTAAAACATAGTAATGCACTAACAAGACAAGAAGAGGTGTGTAAAAATTCCCCTCTTGTTCCTGCCCTACAGTTGCTGCCTTTCTGTAACAGCCATAAAATAAAAAATATTCTGTTAAATTACATGGTTTGTTTATAAAGACAAAAATACACTCACAAGCCCTGCTGAACACAGGTCCTAGCTTCATCACACAGTGTAGATGCAATAAGATATAATTTTAGTTCTAGCAGCACGATTTAAAAAAAAAAAAAAAAAAAAAAAAGTAGGATGGTGCCAGAGAGCTATATATTATCACTGTGAATTTTATCAAATGGCAACTCTCTTTGGTATTACAGAAGCATATAACATGAAAGAGTTTCTGTTTCAGCACAAACTGGGCTGTTAGAAATCACGTGCATGTGATTGTATTGAGGCCAGTAAGCTGTATTGATGACAAGATCTCTATAGGAGAACCTGACTTATAAGTAAAGAGGGTTCTTGCTGTCTGAAAAAAGATCTGGAGATGGCTATTTTGGGCACAAAGCAAAGTAAACAGCTTTAATTATAAGTAGTAGCATGGAAAAAGTCACAGGCACTTAAGTGGGTCAGACATAAGATGAAAACGGGAATAAAGTCAGCAGAGAAGAAAAGGGGAGGTTGCTAAAAACATTAGGTTTTAAATACACTGTAGAAGAAAAGTTTCAGAAATTAGGGCAAGTGTTTTAAACTTGAGTCAGACATGAAGGATGTGACAGTTAAAGGATACAAAGGTGGAGATGACATAGCTACTATAGCAGAAGGCGAACCTTCTTCTAATACACATACAGATTGCTACAGAATCACATTGCAAAGCATTAAAAAACATTGGTACAAAGACTTAACACCAGAGCCAAGAGGCAGTTGTGTAACAGTACTTTATCAAATGTGCTAGGAATGTAAATACACACATATAGAAACAAAAGCAGCTATCAGAATCTTTGTGCCCTTTAAAACTTAAGCACAGATTACAGTGAGCCAGTCATACCACGGGTCCTTGAAAAATGGCACGTAATACGTGTCTTACATTCTCGCTCAGACTATTTGGTGTTTGAGGTAAACTTCTTTTGAATTTCTCCAAAATGGTGCAAACTAATAAAGAATGAAATGTAGGAGTGAGGTAGGCATGAAATTGCAAGCAGAAGAGTTACAAAACAGGTGACAGCAGCAGGTGGAAAACGTAAATGATGCATTTGGAGACAAGAGACAGACAAATACCAAAGCTCTTTGAGTGAAAGGAGACACACAAATAACACTGATTAATGCAAGAGGCCCTAAATCTACTGAATTTAGTTGGAAAGCTATCATGTAAGTATGCATCTCTGCTCTCACCAGTTGTAGGAGCTATTGTTTCCCTTTTGTATCTTCTTTTTTCCTCCCGCATCACCAAATCAATCACCCGTATCTCTTCACCCTTCCCTTTTCCACCTTTAGCTGCAACCAACTAAACCCCATGAGGTTATACTTGAAGCTGTGTCTGGACACAATGGGTATACGTCTCAAAGCAGTGACCTGTGGACAATTATGGCAGTCAGTCATTAGCATTTTGGGGGAGAAAGGGAAGCATGTGTGGGGAATGACTATACAGTACTGATTTTTTTTTTAGTGGTGCATTATGATACCTCCTACAAATGGTTTCTAACAGCAGAATGCCAATACTCTGCTTCCTAATGGGGAGTTCTAAAATGTGACAGTGACAGCATTCAAATGGTGCAATATGAACAGCCAAACATAGGAACGTAAACTGCCTCACCTCTCCAGCAAAGTTTAGTTTTAAGTAGTAGTTACAATTAAATTCAAAAAAAGGATTATTTTTTTTTTTTTTAAATAAACCCTCAGGAACAACTAATTGTATTAGAAAGATGTTTCCATAACTTCACAGTTTTAAGTATGTATATATTAATAATTTCATGAGAGAAACTTCAAATCAAGCTACAGAATATGAAAGGTTACCTGATGTAAGTACACTGCCTGTCTGGACTTGAGGTTTGTAACCCTTCTGTGTGCTGTTTTCTTTTGTTTGGGAGCAAGCTTATATTTTGTTTTGTTGTTTGGTTGGGTTTTGTACTTTTAAACAGAAATTGGCTATGAGTTTGAATAGCATAGAAAACAAACTGAGCACATTCTTTCTTGTCAGGTAAAAGCCTTGTTAATGATTAAGCAGATAGAAACCCTTCTGAAAGAATCTTACATGATGCAGACGTCATATTTGTTCATGATACAGATAATGTGCACAACTTTTGAAATTGTCTGAAATATTAGTTTGAATGTATTGCTTTCATTTTATTTGAATACTTCAAATTTATCCAAATATATTATTTTTAAAGAAACACATTTCATTTGTTTCCATCGTTAGTGAAACGGGCACTGTTGTTTACCACAGCTCCACAGAGGTACTGCATGGAACCAACAGCTGGGGTGCTCACCTACAACTTCTTTCCCCCAGGCCATAAAACAGACAAACTATTATCTGCAGACAACAAAACAGACGGGGAGATGTTTAAAGACTCAGGAGGCCAAGAGGCCCCCACTGCTCCTGAGCATGGCTGATGTCTGAGCACATCCCTGCCCCTCTGCCTAACCACCTGCAGGATCTCAGCCCCGATCCAAAACCCTGCAGGAGTCTTTCCACTGGCACCAGTGGGCTGTGAATCAGCCTCCGGGGTCGGGCTGTAAGAGAAGAAATTCATCCAGTCCCAGGGGTAGTCACCCAGGGTACAATACAGAATGGTCTCCTAGTGAACGAAAGACTTTCCCAACCTCAGATCTCCTCACCATACCCAGTGCTCCTGCCAACCACTTTGTCATTCCGTATGCAAAGCTTTCTGTAAAAATGATATAGAAAAAGCCCACCTTTTTTTATACTCAACAATCCTGTAAGACACCTTCATTATCAGGAGTTTCTGCTCTAAACATATTCAGAATTTAGACTTACTAATACAGAGTTGTGCTAGTTACACAGAGCAATTGGTGAGTACAGTAACCTGGAAAAATAAGTGTCATCAGAGATATATATATATATCTCATTAACAACGTGCAATATTTTTACAAGTGCTTTTATTACACAGGGGTTCATGCTCAAAGTAAGTGTTTTTGATGTGTGTATATATATATATATATATATATCACATTTACTCATTTTCAGTACATACAACCCATTGCAACGAAGAAAAGTTATTTTTGATCCCAGCTCTTTTGCAAAGTGCTGTAAAACAGATACTATATTGCTTCTCTTGCTGGCTTTAGCTGTGGGAAATATATTTAGATATTGCACGCATGAAACAATTTTGTCCTTTTTAACCTGCCCTATGGTTTCTTATGTGTGCTGTCAGATCGCTAGAGAGTATTTTGTCATTTACTGATACGCAGAATTCTCCGTTTATGAGCCAATTATTAAACTTCCCATCCAACTAAGTGCAGGTGGCATGAACTATTGCAAAATCATAAGTGTTACGGTCTCGCTGAAGATGAACCGTGCTGTAGGTAAAACTAAGCCAGAAGTATTAGTAAAGCTGCATTCACTGTATCTTGTTAGAAGGTGGAACCAATTAAAATAACAGAGTTATCTAAAAACATGTTGATGACTGAAATAGTTTCATACTAATTTTAGTTAGCACACAAACAATTAGACTTCAGAATTAATCTGAAGTTTTTCTTATGCTAAACAATGCAGAAATATATATAAAACTATATATATTGCTGTGTACGTATCCATATTTTTAGTATATAAAATATATCTATACGTAATAGATAGTTATATAGAGATGTTTATAAAATAAGGTAAAGAAATTAGGATCATTTCTACCTCTACTTGCAAAAAGTGATTCTAATATAATAATCTTGTCAGTCCCTAATCACTGAAGATTTAAATGAATAATTTCTCATTTCCTAATAAGCCCAGATTGACTGATGAAATTTCAGCAAAAAAGTGGTTAAAATTCACTTTAGCTTTTCAATGCAAAATTGGATTCCACTTTATCAGAAAACTTTCAAATGCAATATTACTTTTCGTTACATATACAGCCTGCAACTTACCTAGGGCACTATTTATCATTCAGACAACTTAAGTACAACACAAAAAATCACCTTGAGACAAATAAGAAATTCTCTCTTGGGAAACCCAAAACTGTATTGATATGATAAGTGGTAGAGCTTCACTTTTCCTTCATTAACTCTAGCAGACATTTCTGATATAGCCATGTAAGAAGTTAAAAAAAAAACACCACCACAAACTTAACAAAAACAAAACCAAAAAAACTCTCCAAGGTTCAAACATCCTTCTGGTCATATCAATCATTTTCAGCTCAACCAACTTTATTCACTGTTACAAAAGCATTAAAATCAAGATGGAAATCAGCTGAAAAATTCAATGCCTGCAGGGAACCCAATGCTTAGATAATCTAATCCATTTGGGAAATGAAAAGTTCACGTCAGGTATTTAGTAACCAAAGCAATTATCAGAAGCTGACTATTGAAATTGGGCTGAGTAATATTTCATCAGATTTCATCAATCCTGCTGGAACAAAGAAATTGTGGGGAAAAAAAACCCACTCAGTGTTGGTTATGTAGCTGAGATAAATAAAGATAAATTGAAAAAACATGCAATTATTGCAGTTATCTTTCTGTTAGTATTTCCTAAACACATTGCTCAATATATACTAAAGGTAGTATTTTGAATCCACTGAAATATGCATAGCAGAGTAGCCATTTTGATTTCTGTATCTGCTGTCCAATTATGTTATGCAAAGCTTTACATGCATTGTGACTCTGTGTGCACATCCCTCGCTCTTCCCAGTCTCCTCTTAAAAACACGAGAAAGATCTACCCCTGAGTAAGCAAGATGTTTAACATCCTAGGATTAATAATATTAAGAACAATCAGTCGAGCCATTTGTAGGAAACCAGTCTATATTTCATGTAATCAGGGGATTCCGAAGCAGTTGTACACCCACAGCACCTACCAGTGTGCTACAGATGTTTAAAAAAGTATTTTCACTGAGGATTCTTTAAGCCAGGATTTCTTTAGGTTAGGATTCTGGAGATAGTTAACATTTCACTGAAAGACATTATCAAAACTTACATTTTCACAAAACTTCACTGAAAAAAACCCCAACCATATTTTCAAGCAAAGAACGTTAAGTTTTAAAAGAAATTTCTACCTGTGAACATAAACTAGCATCCATGCAAATGTGTTTTATGCCTGCAGAATCTATCATACCAGGCATTTCACTTTGATTAAATGTTTTATGCTCATAGTTTAACATGGCTTTATCTGTAGCTTAAAATCAAAACCCCTCATCATTTTACAAGATCATCAAGTAGGCCTTGAACAGACAGACATTATGCTAGTGCTGGTTAACAGATAGGCCTGTATGTGTATATGGGTATTACACACATCTGCTTTGGAAATTTACTGAGTCACACTTGAAAAACTAGAACAATTCCAACTCAAAAGAAAAAATTCTTTGGTTTACTAAGATCCCATCAGCAGAATGTGATTTTTTCAAAGGGAGCAGTATGCTGAGAAGCAGCGCATATTCATTTAGCACAAGCTAACCTCCCATCTCTGCCTAATTAAAGTGAACAAGAAATTCAGAGTCAGAGGGAAGTCTACCATTGCTGCCACGGGCCACAACCAACCTTGTATCTCAGTACAGCCAAATATGTGAGGCACCATTACAGCTTTCCTTACCAACTGGTATCTAAGGTAATACACGGGAGAATCAAGAAGACTGCTTAGCAAACAGCATAACTCGTTAACTGTCAAGATCCAGGAAGAAATGGTAAATATAAACTAACATTTTTGGAGTGGTATTCATTTGGAACAGCTGCTGCTTATTGAACAATTCATGTCCAAGATGTTGGAAGTATCTTGGATGAACGCTAAAGAAAAATACAATGCAAAACCATAAAAGCCTCTCATGAGAAAGGAATTAACAGCATGGTCTCTACTGCTTGGTTTGTAAGACCAGTTTTGTCTATGTAAACTATGTTCATGCTGAATATAAAAACACTGTACCAGTTTTGTCCCCGAGATGCATCTATTTAGCTATGTTTCTAACAAAACCTGTTCTTCTCCTGGAGCCACTAACATGGACAAGGATGACCTGTGTAATCCTCTGCCTTTGCACCTCTTCCGGGCTCTAAAGGATTCTAGTTCTCAAAGATTTTCCAGTGTTAACAACTCTGTAACAGTTCATCTTTTTAAACAGTTAGGAAATACACAATTTATTCTAAGGCAAATTAATCATATTACTGGTCTTCACACGGCAAACGTCTGCAAAGAGTTTTTGTATAAAGATGCCATAGTTCAATGAGTCAGTATAAGTATTAGAACATCAAAAAATTTTAGGCAAAATGCTAGGTTTACGGTATTTCCAAGGAAAAAGATAATCACCTTCAACATATCTAAAACCTTCTTGTAGGTTAATTCTTAGCCCATGATTCACAATTCCTCTGAAGAAAATACCGAAACATACCAAATAATGAAAATTCCCAATATCAGGATATTCATGACTTGCTAACAAGCATAGCAGGATGGACGGAAGTAATTTAACTCTGCCCTGCTGAGTCACTTTGGCTGTCCATCTACCTAATTAGCTGGTATCAAAAATGCCACAGCTTGAGCAATGGGCAAAATGTATCAGGGAAATAAACTCAATCAGCATGAGACACCTTCATTTCCATTTACTAAACATTAAGTTCAGTATTTTGTCCCAAATTAACTAACAGCTAATGAAGGCCTTATTTAACAGTATTCTTCTCAAACTCAGAATGGAAGAAAGATTATCTGTGAGTACCCAAGCTTATCAATCCATTTCAAATTCTTCCAGAGTACACTATATCAGAGCATATTTCAACTTGCATTTGTAACAGAACACTCAACCACAGAACACTATATTAAAATAACATTAATGGTCTGTCTTAAAGAGATAAAAGTAGGGACAAAAATTCATGCTGACACTTTATTATGGTCTTCTACTGCTATGCAACATACACAGCCCCCGCCTCCACCAGACACAATAGCTTAAATTAAAACAACAGTACCTGTCCTTTACCCAAAATGCTCTTGCTGTACTGCATGTACACAAGCACCTAACACCTCACCATGTTCTGCAGGTGCCTGTCTGTCTTCAAGGGGCAGATCTGGATTTAAAGATGAGATGTATAATTTTCTCTTTTTAGCTGTATTAACCATCACTTTCACATAACAACACAACAGCTAGTAAAAATAAAGATACATTTTAGTTCATATGTATATATTGTCTCATCGATTAATGCCTTCATTCTATCAACATGAGCACTCTACATGCAGTAAGAGGATCTATTTAGCATACATTTCATTTCGCTTCTTTAGCTTTTACACAGGTTGTAGCTGACATTTCAACCTAGTCCACACAGCAGCATTTTGACCTTGCTTTTAGCGGCTCTTTAGCATAAAATAATCTTTGTGGTTAGAGCCGGCAACTTATGCTGAATTATGGGTACTTTACAGAAAGGAAATTAAAAAAGCATAGTCAAATGCTGACAGTACTCCAATGCTTTTCCCACAAGTCCTCTGAAGAACCAGCCAATTACCCTGCAATTGACACAAGTGACTGAAAAAAGCATCCTCATTTCTAGCATTTCTAAATTTATTTGCAAGTAGCTCATCAAAATTAAATGTATACTTATTACAAACACAAAGGCATGTTTAAATCACATTAAAGGGATAATTTTATGATACTTGTAATTATTTTCAAAAAAATAAAGATTCTTCTATGCTGTTTGTAGTAATCCTTTGCAAGCTTTAAACTTAAATCTGTTTCTTTACTAAACTGTTTTCTTGTACTGTATGTGAATACTGGTTTGCTATAATAGGATTGCTCATGAGCATCAGGCTTCTGGCATTGATCTTTATAACAGAAAAAGGAACACCGAAACATTTGCTCCTGAGGGTGAAAAAACACACAGCATGGACTGCATAGTGTTTTAGGAAAAATTTACAAAAAAAGCAGCAGACAAAATTATGACTAAATCAAAGATGGTTGCATTCCTTTTGCAGTCACGACAAACTGTCAAACATTATTGACATTAAAAGAGTTTTATCTAGTAATAAATCATTAAGTTCTGGTATTAGGTACCAAACATTTCTGGTAGAGGACAAAAAAAGAAAGATAAAAGGCAATGTGAAGGGAATAATGGTAGCACTCATGACTCTGATTCTAAGCTTTACTTGGAAGTTTATTCACAATGCTTGTCACTAGTTTATCTGAGTCTTTCATATATATGTATTTATGGACACATAGACACATCTTTTTCCTCCCTTTCCCTGCAAATGTGAGAAGCCTTTTATTTCTCTAAATAAAAATATGAATTGATAAATACAGAAATCTGTGGCAGAAAACACCCTGGATAACACCATTTCCATGAGTCTTGCTCCTCTAGTCTGTATAATTACTTCAATTATAAGGGTATAATACTTCTTTTTAGACAGAATGTACCTTACTCTCCAACAAATGAAACTACATTAAGGACTGAAAGCATAATATACTTTTAAAAGGCATGTAAATGAACAATAAAGAAAAAAATAAAAACAAGAATTAACACTTAAGTCACAATATGAAATA
Organism: Pandion haliaetus; assembly: GCA_013401275.1. Lineage (NCBI taxonomy): Eukaryota > Metazoa > Chordata > Aves > Accipitriformes > Pandionidae > Pandion > Pandion haliaetus. Next base: position 13,253 of record VYZV01021221.1, read on the forward strand.
GCCTGCTCTATCCTTCAAAAAGAAAATCACATTTAAAAGCCAGGAAACAAACAATTTAGGGAAGGACCGTATTTAAATATTCTCCAACAGTCTCATAAAACATTCCACTAGTTTTTTCAAACTTGGCTTTACTCTTCCTCAGTAGCAACACATAGATAACAGGTATCAGAGTTTTTAAAGCTCATTTCTAATTAAATTATAGCAAATTTCAAGCTTTAACGTTCAAGACAAAAACCAACCCTGTGCCTGGGTTTTCTGCTTTCTTAACAGTAGCAGCTCCTCAGTGCTTACCATATGTCCTGGGTTCAGCTGTGATGGAGTTAATTTTCATAACATACTGAGAGGGGACACAGCCAGGATACCTGACCCGCACTAGCCAAGGGGATATTGGATACCATATGATGTCATGCTCGGTATATAACCTGGGGGACCTGGCCAGGGGGAAGGAGGGATTGTGGCTCAGGAACAGGCTGGGCATTGGGTTCTGGGTGGTGAGCAAGTGCATTGTGCATCACTCACTTTGTATATACTTTTATTAGTAGTATTATAGTTGTTATTATTATTATTATTATTGTTTCTTCTCTCCTTGTGTTGTCCTATTAAAGTGTCATTACCTCAACCCATGAGTTTTATTACCTTTTTCTTCTGATTCTCCTCCCCATCCCACCGAGGGGAGAGGACTGAGTGGGCAGCCGCATGGTGCTTAGTCGCCAGCTGGGCCTAAACCACGACACCATAATCCTCATCTTCTAGTTCTCATCCTAGTCATCTTCCAGAGAGTTGACATCTCCTTCTCATGAAGGCTACCTTTCAGAAGGCCACACATGTCAAAATTGTCCTGAGCACCAATTCAGACTACATTACATTCTAACCCTTAAAGTAAGCTTTGTGCTATATTTCCCAGCTCCTAATTCAAAAGTCTCTGTGTTTGAAAAATCTGGACGTGAACTGTTCCAAGTGTCCCCTAAAGTAGGGAACAGAAGAAAATACTGCTTTCACAGTTCCTGTGCCCAGGAATGAGAAGGTTCTAGACCTCATGCAACAGGTTTATTTGGGATATTTTTCTGTCCTCGTATATTTAGTTACTCATGTATTTATTTTTGTTTCCATCATACAAGAAAAATAATGGGATGATGTTTCCTGGTTAAGTACAGAATAATTGTAATCAAGCTTCCAAGCTGTGACATGGCTAAAGTAACTCCTGATTGTTGTGGTTTTCTATATATAAACCATCTCAATTTAATTCTGATTTATTCTTTGTGAATAAATGGTGTCTCTCACTTGAAAAATAAGACATCTAAAAGATGGAGAAGCAGCCACAGTATGAAGGGCATGTTTCACATGATGTAACATAGCCAGTAGGGCTAGCACAGAAGATTTTCTCCTGCCACAACAGATTGTCAAATTATCACATTGGGGTAATGATTTCACACTTCACTAAACATTTCTGTAATGTTAGCCCCTCAAACATTTGCTGCAAGGGCAGTGACTTCAACGGAGGGGAAAAAGCACGCTGAGGAAAAAGTAGTAAATTGTTGACTCATGCAGTGTTAAAGCTTTGTGGAGAATGAGAACAGATGACACAGGGGTCCACCCTAAAAGTGAGCGCTAGGTGACGTGCAACTGTGCAAGATCTTATGGGGAAAACGGAAAAGTCATCACTGGTCTTATTGTTTGAATCACAGGGGAATTACAGTGCTACTTAGCAGTCCACCTTAACCAGAGGTGAAAAGATAAATACTAACTCTACAAATCTGGTCTAATTCCTCACCCAAAGACTGATTACTTGAGATCTATGCAGAAAAGGGTAAATTTAATCTTTCATCCAAGTTGTAGCAGCTAGATAAATTACAGAAGCCCATATAAAATTGACCTTCAGCTACCACTTTCTGATAACAGAGAGAAGTTTCTCACCTTTTCTTTTTATCTGATCTGTCTCAAAACTTCCTGCAGCAAGATTTCCCTATATTTAGAAACCAATCAGTGCCAGCAGCTGCAAGATGTGCCCTCCAAGCAATCAAGGGTGGGAAATACGTAAGTCAGGAAACCCAGTGAGGCAGAAATTTGTGACCAGACTTTAGAGGAAGCTCTTAGGAATCTACATTCATCTAGAAATTAAGTGGCAAAACCTTGACTCTTGCAAAGCCTAACACTTTGAGGCACAGTTCTGAGGTTGGGTGTTTTCAGGCTAAATTTCAGAACAACAGTTTGGACAAGTTGCATGAATCTACCAGGACTGTCAAAAACTGCTAAGCAGATAAAGTACGGGAACACTACGAACTGCAGAAACAATTAGTACAGCAGGAAATAGGGGAAACAGGAAGCTGTTCTGAAGCAGTGTATAGCAGTCTTAAAGTATACCCATCTGGATACAAGGTGCTTCATGCAGCAGTGGATCTATAGCATTTGGTCACAGTATCTCCAAACACTTTGTATTTTGAAGAGTCCAGGACCTGAATTTTACCATGCATGTCATGCAGAAAGGGATGTTACTAAAAGCAGATAAAGTAATTTTTTATCCAGCACGATTACATCATTTCATGTTCTTCCTCACACTAAAACATGGTACAATGGCAAATATTTCCTCACAAAACAGGAGTTATGGTATTGCCACAAGACTTCAGAATTACCCAATTCATCTTAGGCAAAACTATTAGATTTCAGAATTGCAGTCAGGCCAGAGAGAGGGTAAGACCCAATAAGCAGGGTACATCATAGTCGTCAAGTTAAAGATTGAGTACGTTATAGACACTTTCTTATCAGTACAAAGGTACATATTTATCTTGGATGTTTTTTCAGTGACAGCACAATATAAACTAAAGGCATGCCTATCTCTCACTCTTTTCATGGTACTAAGCACTTCAGCTTCACCAGTAGCTAGATACAATGTACAGCCTCAAAGGCAATCGGCAGTCACCTCTGTGCTGCATTTGCACTACGAAAACCCTTAAGAAGTAACAAACCTTTCTCAAAACAGATGCAATCACGTTAGTGTTAAAATTTATATTCAGATATATTGAAATTATGATTCTTGGGGTTCTCCTGTTAAAAACAAGTAGAAATAAAGGTTAAAAAAAAAATCTTACAATGTTTTTCAGAAGAAAACTGTCTTCAAACTCCTAAATTATTTAGAAAGTATGCTTCAAGGCAGAGAGGTGTTATCTAGGAGTGTGCTACAAAGCCACACAAACTCTACTTGCAACAGTGTCTTACAAGTCTGCTGTTCTGCTAAATCAGATATCGTTAACAATTTGCACAGATTATTTAAAGATGCAACAAAGATTTAGTAACTGCAGCCTGTGACCTACTATTGCCTTTTTGCAAATTCTAAGATCTTTAATTTCCTATTTTTTACAAAATAGGGCATTATACAATGGTTTTATTTGAAAATTGCCTTAAGGAAGCTCTAATCATGAAAACCAGGCTAATTCACTTGCCTTCTGTAAAACATATACTAATATGAACCTATGCTTGCTTCTCATTCGTTACCACTTAGCTTCCAATCACCATTTTGATATTGGCAAGCTGTATCTGGTTTAGACAGAATAAAATCCAAACAACGCTGAGAACTAATCACTGTTCATTCTCACTTAGAGAATTAGAAATTAGAAAAGTTGCTTTCTATTGATTTGTGTTACACTGAATTTAAATTTCCATATCGTTGTCAGAAATGCAGAACTATTCCACCGTCAGAAACATTCACCCGAAAATTAACAACAGTTTTTCAATAGAAACACCTAATGAATCTGTTCTTCACAGCTTTTCTCATGCAAATTTCAGACTATGAACTAGAAGGATCAAACTTCTCTAGAAACTGTAAATAGTTATATTTCACCATAGCTTTTTTATACTGCTGGACACATAAGCAAAGTTCCCTCAATGATAAGGGCTAAGGGGCTAACAAAACAAAAACAAACAAACAAACAAAAGATAAAACACAGAAAGAAGGCATAATTTCCTACTTTGAAAAATCAGTTAAGGTCAAGAGCCTGAAAATCTGTAAATCTGTGAACCAGTCTTAAAAAGGTTTTAGTATCTCTCCTACAGCCAAAGAGAAGAGTGGAAATCTTCAGCTCATCAACAAATCCCCATGACAATTATTATGGACAACTAATGAAGCTTATTTTTATTTAATTTAATGAAAAAAAAAAAATGAAGCTATGATCTTAGCTATCTTCTACCTTTACACAAAACCCATTTTTTTACAACTCTACTGCTGTAGTCATATTGCAGATCCTGTTTACATCTAGCAATAAAAATATGTCCAATTCTCAAAACGTGATAGGTACTAAAGTAATATGGTATTCATTACTTCTTCCATCTTGAGTAACGTATCTTTCCATAAGAAGCATAAGACTGACTACCTCTGATATTTTGGAGATAAAGCCTTGAATCTTGCTCAATAACTTCAAAAACACAGCTCAGTGTAGAATTGCACTTTTACAGGAAGAAGCCAGAACATTCTGTGATTCTTCTTTTTTGACATGTTAATTGTTCTTCCATATACAATGAGAACAAAAGCAGCAGCAGCATGCCATATTTATTCAATGAAAGTTGAGCCACAGGGGTTATGGTACATTCTTTCTCCAACATCAGCCAAATTATCTCAGTGCCCAACTTTTAAGAGGCTGCAATAATACTCCATCATTTGAGAATGCGGGTAAGCTTATGCATCATTTTAACAGCATGAAGGCAGATTGAGATCATCTCCCTGTTATAGGAACCTGGAGACAAGCAGCAACCCTGGTGAATCATTTTCATACGTTCTTACTCTTCACAATAACCTTAAAGAGACACTACCATACAAGTCAATCTTCATTCAGCATATACAGTAACTTTTTTTAAGATTGAAATTGAGTTTATGTTGTGTCAACAATAATACCTGCTATTTTCTTTTTTTCTATATATATTTGGAAGGCTCTAAAATAAGGTCATTCTGTCTACCGAGAGAACCCAAGTTCCCTGAAATTAGTTTTGGAAACAAAAAGCAGAAATAATCGTTGAGGTATGATAAAATGTATGATACGCAAATATTAATTTGAGCACATTTGAATGTATCGCTCTAGAAAGAATAAAGAAAATTCTCTTGAACATTTCTCTGTAAAGTTATTACTAACAAAATTAGGTGACTACACATACAAAGTAAGTATGCATGCAAGCCATCACATACAGATATATATTTCTTTAATAAAATGAGGGAATCTTAGGCACAACAGAGTGGTGACTGATGAAATAAAGGTGATAAATTAATTTAATTCTTAATGAGAAAGCTCATGGCCCTAAGTTAATAAGTTTATTTGAATACAAGTTGGTAGCCTATGATTTTACCAGAAACCTAACCCTTTAAAGCAGGCTTTTTTTTTTTCCTTTTTCTTTTTTTAAAAGTGATTTTAATTAGAAAGAACAGACAAAACCCTCCCTTTCAAAAAAAAAAAAAAAACCCAAACAAAAAAACCATGTAAACATGAGGCCATTCAGTTGAAGTTTTGTCTTCCTGCTTGTACGAAATTTGGATATTTGTAGGAAAATACCTCAATTTTATTTTCAGTTTGACTTAAAGTAAACCAGACTTAAAATACAGCAACAGAAGAGCTGCCAATTTTTATTAGGTAAGCAATACTTACACTTCTCCTTCCAATGTCACAACAGCAAGTATAACTGTATTTCTAATTATGCCACAGAGGTTATTCTTTCACTGTTTCTTGCATTAATTAAAAAAAAAAAAAATCAACGCATATCTCATTAAAGTACTTGCAGAGGTTAAGTTGGTCTATCCAAATGGCAGTTCAGGGGAGAATACTATTCTCAGTTTTAAAGTCTACCATGTTTTCCCAGAGCATGAGCAGTCAACACTACCTTAACTTACGTCCTCTTTGAATTCACACAGGAAAGAATGGAAGGTTGGGAGAGAAAACATACCTTGCACACGCTAACTGTTTGAGTCAAGAAAAAAAGGATAAGGATGCCCCAGAGTGAGTGGTGTTTTAGAGAGTGGGCATCTCCTAGTTATTAGTGCTTTAAAAGTAATGTTAATTTTTCTTGGGATATGCAACATTGCTCTATAAGCTCTGACAAACATAGCAGCCTATGCAGTGCATGGCTGTAGATTTCAAAAGACAGTTCTCTAGGGCAAGTTTGGCAAGTGGGTGAATGGCAGGGAGAGCAGGAACAGCTGGCTGAGCCAAACAGAGTGCCTCATTCTGCTCTGCCACACCCCAGGAACCAGCTGAAGTGGTGCGGCATTCACGCTGCAAGGTGTCTGAGCTTGGGAGACCAATGGCCCAGAGAGACCAGTGAGAATGGCAAGTTGGTTTCAGGTAGTGCCTCAGGGGAAAGCAAATAAGAAAGAGTCATAAAGGAAGACTGGCAACTCAGAGACTAAATCTCCAATAACATTCTGAATTTTTTGGTAGAGCTTCATATTCAAAAAGTACAGTCATATGTTAAAGACTTATTTTTTTTTATCCAAGTGATTTGCCTCAATACAGAAACTGAGGCACAAGGTATCGCCCGACCCAGACTACAGGATGCCACCAATACACAATATTGAGTAAACTTCAATGACTTTGGGCCCTCTTGCCATCCAGATATTCCCAGGTTGTAGCTTTGGGTCACAGGCTCCTACACTGTGTTTTGTTACAGAAAACAACAGTAGTGGCACTCTGAGAGTGAGATTACAGCAATAAGCTCATTACCCAACAATATTCTGTTTGCAGGCAAGCGAACTGGCAACCTGACAGTCTCTCAACAGTCTTCAAGATTGGAAGAGATAAAACAAAAGGTTCATTAATAGAAATACCCAGCAGAAGAACCTATATACTGACTGACTTCGCACTCAAGCTAAACTCCAGGCTAAGCACCTTTTGCTTTCTCTCAGGATAACAGAGATGCTGTTTGGTTCTTGAGTCATGAGGTGAAAGAAGCTTCAAAAGTCATGTTCAAACAAGCACAGAGATTCAGAGCAACTGCCCCAGGTAAATTTTTAATGCTAGCAGGAGCCACTGTTGTGAGGGAGGAAGCATGTCACTATATGAGAATGACTAGTACTGGGAGAAAGGAGGTGTGGGATCCTCTTCATGGCCCTCTTTAAAGGGATGTCAGTATGCTCTTCAGATTGTGACAGACAGCAGCATTAAAGGCTTGGCAGGATGTGCCTGAGGGCTTCTACTTGATCCTTCTTTTAAAGAAGTGCCAACAAGCTCAGAATCATTGAAGGAAGCAGGCATTACAAAATACATATCCTTATCAGAATTCTTCTCCAATCTGGGAAGAAATATAGTTGGAAGAGTTTCAGAAAAGGTAGGTTAGTTTATAGTGTGACAAGCAGTGTAGTAGTATACATAATCAAAAGCAAAACAAGTCAAGTCCCCAGAGGGCCATATGGTCAGTGAAGACTTTGTGCTTCAATTTTCTGGGTTTTGTGCCATGCATATGCTTCTTCTGAAAAACAGCAGAGCAGATTATCTGTTCTGCTTTCAGAGAACAGAGTTAGAAATCTGGCACTCATGGGTTCCCGGGAGTCCATGACCATGCATGTCCATCATTGGAAACTAATGTCTTCCTGTAAGGTAGAAAAATGTTTTCATCAAAAAAAGAAATATTACTCCAATGCAGGACTTCATGTCATTTTGCTTAGTAATTCACATAGTCATTTTCCATGTGTAAATGGCACAAATGCCTGATGAGAAGGGTGAGGGTGAATTCTTTTATATGCAGCTCCATCAGACAAGCTATATTATTTCACGTAGTCTTCTTGACTTCCTTCTTGAACCTTTCTGGGCAAGCACATTTGTTTCAACATGCTTTTAAAATAAATTCAGCAAGAATCATGGATTGGCCAGTTTGTAAAATTTAACAGAAATTATGACGATTTTGCTCACTTAACTCACTAACCAGTTTCTAGTTGATAGCAAGAGAGTCAGTTTTTCAGATGGTTTTTAGTTTCAATGTCGTCATTGCTTGACTCTTGCATCATGAGGATTTCTGTTTGCCTTCCTCAGCAGAGATGGGTCAAAAATCAGATTCAGTTGATCAGACCCTTAAAAACAGCAGCAGCTACTACTTGATTCACGTCTGCTACCTAGATACTTTTTCCTTTATTTAGCCATTCTTTCCATTTGACCATGCACTTGTGCCTTCTTTGTTGCAGAACTTCATCTATGAGAAATCAATAGCGAGGATATATGAACACTTGCTAATTCAAACTCACAAAATAGCAGAAAGAAGACAGAATTCAATTATACGTAGGTTCATCAACAGTGTTAAGACATACCGTAGCAGCTCAGCAAAGGCAGATGTGTTTGGAAACAGTGCATACTGCTGATTTTCTCTCTATAAAGATAAAAGGAGCCAGGAATCACTTGATATTGCTACTCCTTAACTGGGAGAAGATAATCTAAGGACTACTTAAAGGCCAACCCTGACCTAGTTTTAAAAATTTATGTATAAAAGACTGAGGTTCATGTGGACAAACATACTCTTTGTTTGCTTGATGAAATGGCTCTATACAAATGAACCTAGTCATATCAAAGCAAAATCACACACACAATTATAAAGTCACAAGAATTGTTCTGTATGCCAACAGTATGCTACTTAAGCAACAGTACTGAACAATACATTCATTCACAGCTGTTTGGATATCAACTAATGAAGTAAAAGATTCATTATGTGGCTGGATTCAACAGCAGGTACTGACTGAATACTGCCTCTTGGACATGTCATACTTAGTGATATCTAACATCTAATTGCAAAAAGCTGAGCACAATCAATTACAACTATGTCCAGGGCTCAGCAAGAAGTGATGCTAAGCAGACTGGGCAAGCTTGATACAGGGAAAAATAACAACCCACAGGAGCAACTACCCATCAACATAGGGTTTGGGGGACAAGGAGCACAGACTTCTTTAGGCATTCTTTCCTTCCTTCCTTCTATTCAACTTGGACTGAGTGATTTTGGCATTGCCCGAGACATGAATGATATGGTTGAAATGTCAAACTCAGAACCGGAATATAATTTATACCCCAAAATAAATTTTTTAAAAAATTGTGACCTGGCTTTATACATGTAAATTCTTTGATGTCTATAGCTTTCTTTAAACTGCTGTTGGCCATTTGACCTAAAACCCTATGCTAGGGCCAAGCAAATCCTGCTGTGATAACAGAACTGATATTTACAAGCTTCATCCTCTGCCTGCTTAGCCCTAGCAAGAAGGCTCAGGAAAAATAAAATATTAAATGTTTTGACTCAAACAAACCTCCAAAATATTTAACTTTAAAACCAATATACACCACTTAAGTTTATTTCATTTGTTGTAGCACATGAGGAATGAACAGCTACCAATCTATGAAACATTACACACAAAATGAATGACCCTCTCAACATCATGGTAGGGAGCCTAACCCAAGCTATAGGTACTCCTGAAGAAAGTCCATAATTACATATAACAAAGGTATTAGAAGCTCATGAACAAAAAAACAAGCTAGTTTTAGTTTTACTAAAATACCCGCACTGTTCATTATTTCAGCCAATGAAGGACTCAGACGTAGATGCCTCAATGCAAGTTTTTTTCAATTGCCATTATCAGTGTAGGGAAAGGCAATACTTTGCCAACAACATCCCTTCTCAAGTTCTCACAAAATAAAAGAGCTCCATTTGGTTCCTTTAACTATGACAGTGACTGCATCCATTGAGGCTGAGGTACTATTCTTTCTCAAGTTGTTTTCATTATTATTTACGCATATAGCATCAGCCCACTGAAAATCATATTTCCATTTGTTACAACTGTAATTACTGCTAGTCTTCATATCAAAATCTATTCAGCATATGAACAACAGTTAACTCACAGAGTAACATCCTGCTGAAAACAAACTTAAGACCATGTTTCAGGGTTTTGCAGAATACAGGCATCTCTACCAGGTTTAAAGCACCTACTTGAATACTTTGTTAAATTCAGGCTACAGCTATACCAAAGGCTCATTGAAATATGAGAGCCAAAGATAATTACAAATTAAAGAACGATTTATTTTATGTTATTTCTCATTTCTGTGCACTTGGCAACTGGGTGTGAAAACACAGGCCTAGAAAAGGCAGGAGTTAAACTACCATCAGCCTGTTAAAAGCCCTGATAAAAACCTTATAAATGTCAAAGATATTGTTATCTTAAAAAAAAAAACCAACAAAACCCACACCCAAACACAGGAATCAAAGCACATACAAATGCAATGTGTTGTTTAAAGGCTATACCAGAAAAATTGGCGCAGACTGATTTTTTTTTTTTTAAACTGAATTGTAAGTGTCCCTTGACAGAGTGACTTAATGCCATTTTGATTTTGATAATTTGTTCAATTCAGCTTGATTACAAGTCTGCTACTTTGACATTATCTACTTAGAAGGTACTGAACTAGTGTTCAAATGTTTGACATTAGTGGCAAGTCACTTGACTGACAGACCTTGACAAAAAATATAATTAAATCATTATACAGATAGGTATTCCTATAAAAACAATCATATAAAATATCATTACTAGTCAAGAGAGTTATCAGCTCTGTAAGTCTCACCTATATTCACAGATGCGCATTAATGCAATGAGATACAAGAGTGCTCTGTAACAGCTGCAGATTTCATTCATCTTTCATATAAAAAAAGCAACTATACAAACAATGAAACTTTTGCTGAGTAAGTAAGGAGGACTAAATAAATACAAAGACTAAACACCTGTTTCAGACACCAGGCTGAAACAAAGCATGTGAAATTAAGGAATATATACAAAGACAGATACTGATGCTGTACATGAGGTGTATAAGGAAAAAGCACAGGCATAACAGATGCTGAAGAATTCCATTACTCTCTCACTGTACCAAAGTCCTGCTGTAACAAGACAAAAGCATAAAAAGAATTTCAAGAACAACAGTAACTTTACCTCAGGTTCTTATCTTTTACCTTCTGACATATTTCAAATGTTAAAATTTCTATCAAAAAGCATAGTTTTAACGAGATAGCTACATTACAACTGAATTCTCTGCAATATAGCAGATATAAATAAATTAGTGTAGTTTGATTTCTGTCTTTGAAACTTATGCACTCATGCAGGCGCCTTTTTTGTTCTTTTTATCTTTTTTTTTCTTAAAGGAAATCATTAAGAGAAGCAGACCATTAAGCACAAATGGTACCGAACACTTTTAGAAAAAAATCACAGAATTTCCTATGATGATAATCGCATTAGACTTGACTGCTCTTCTCCAGTTAAGAAAAATCAGGCATTTCCTTTGAGAGCGAAACTTTATAAATGCTCCAACCACAAGGGAAAAAAGAAAAAGGGGGGAAAAAAAACAAAAAAAATCCAACAAGAGCTTGTAATCCAGGAAAACAGGCTTCATTCCAGGGTTCCTGTGGATAAGGGGGAAGGGAGCCTTTCTAGCACAGCATCATCCAAAAGAAATACACGCTGCATGTATAGAATGTAGCACAGTCTCAACACTTTTTTTTTTTTTTTTTT
>VYZV01021222.1:6613-24417 GCA_013401275.1 Pandion haliaetus
TGAAACCACGACACCAGCATATGTTGCAGATGAGTGATTTAGATCACTTAAAGAATCACCATCAAAGGTGAATTAATGTGAATTTGTAAAAGTGCGACTTAACAAAGTTTGATGGCAAGGTTCACTCTGTTACTTACTACATAGAAGGAACATACAAAGGAAACTCGAGTTAGAATAAATTTAGAATGATTTACACAGAGACTGGAGATGTAAAAGGATAAGGGAGACCCTCGTGTTGAGTCATGAGGTTCAGAATGGACACCCTTGCTTTCTAAACTTCTCAGAGAGGAGTCTAGGTGTGGCTGGATCCAGACTTAGTCTCAGACTTGGTCAACAGTTTATGTCTAATGGAATTAATATAATGGGTAAGGAAAACTTCCCACTGAGTTACTGCACCAATTTGTCAGGGAATGAGTGATAATGGATCCTATACAACTTTGAGGTAGCAGCAATTTAAGATTTATTAGCCCTATTACGGTAAATCACAAGATTACATCATATGATGTTTAACAATACATAATCATCAGCCAATTATCTGAGTGATTTAATAAAATCTGCTATAATCAACACTACAGAGTTTCCTAAATTGAATCACACACGCACAAACACACACAGATATAGAGGTTAACCTATGATCAAGATTTTTCTCTGCCAATTGTAGTAAATTATTGGTACCAAATGATCTTTGAAACTTCATGATTTCTAATTTTAGTGAATTACTCACTATTCTCCATCAGCATTTGTCAGCAGACAATCTTTGACCCCTTCTTTGTCAGCATCTATCAGCAGATGATCTTGGAAATCCTCGTGAAATCTACCCTTTGAAATCCTCATGAAAACTATGCTGAGAGGTGTTCCCAGCTCAGGGGTAGATACTGGGTCACAGCCTGCTGCGATCCTAGAGAGCTCAAGGGGTCTCACTTAGGATCACTATAGGTTTGCAAGATGATTGACTTTGGTCAGTATATTTCCGTTCTGGCCACAATTCTTGTCAGGTACTTCAGGCACCTTCCAGGGCATGCCATGATCCAGGCAGCAAGAGTTTCAGGTACGGTTAGGGAGTGCCTAATGCCTAATCATCCTAACTCACTGTACCATAGGTAGGATAAGAAAGTACCAGATTGTCCCAACTCACTGCACTTGTAGCCAAAACAAGAACACAGTGTTGGCTGGTCCTGATATCACAACGTGGCCAAGGGGGTCTGCACCACCACAGCATATTAACATTCCTTTAATTTAAAATGCAAGCAGCTATTTTATTTATTTTTATAAAATAATTTCTCATGCTAGAAATGCTTGGTCTGGCTCTCAAAATCTCAGAAACCTGTACTCATGGTGAATTTTCCATTTCCCAGTAAAACCAAAGAACAAAGTCACAGCTTTGCTTTGCTTATCTGATTAATTCTATGTTAAACAGTTGCGGCAAATGCTATGCTAATTTTTCTCTTTTGCTATGGAAAGCACACCTAATTGTTGTAGATCTTACACTGGAATGTTCTTCCTTACCATATTAATGCATTTTTTGGGACATGTGATCCACCAATTTCAGGGTTTGACAGGCCGTAGACTTCTCATTAAATTTAAGTTAACATAAACCACATGTTTGCTTTTTGCATTAAAGCATGATTATTCAATGCAAAACTGCATTAAGTCCATATTAACAAGCTGAAGTGTACAAAGAATTATATTTAAATTGCAATCTCCTTAATGAGGAACTAGACTTTTTTTTTTACATTTTAAGCTCTTTGTTAGAGCCAGTGTCAGTGTTTTATTTCTTAAAGAAGCCTCCTGAGAAGTGGTTTGTGTTTAATAACCTGCTTATATAAAATGTGGTTACTGTCAGGTTCTGCGACTTGTACTTAGCTTTTCTTGAATTGGTTTCCTCAGTGTGTCTGTCAGTCTCAGGCAGCCTATTCTGTCACTCCCAAAGATTTCTGAATCATTTATTGAATTCTGCCAAGTTTGATAGAGATGGATTCCTGAAACAGTTAAGTTTGTATTAGCTTCATGCAAAGCTGAAGCTGAGCAGGGGGGAGAGATCCATACTAGTTTGCTAACTGTAGGAAAGGCTGGCAGTTTATTTTCTAGTTGTATAAAGAAGCCTATGATTTACTTTACATTAATAGCTTTGATATTGAGACCTGTCTTACTAAAAATAGATGTGTCTGAATCAGAGACTGATCTGGAAAAAAAAGTAATTTTTGAAGTATTCAAACCCCAAACCTGTAATGTGTACATTGACCTCATTTGCTAGTTGGTTACAGAATTTTCAGAACTTCCCAGCAGAAAATATCCACAGCACTGCACTTTTGTTCATATACAACTGATATAAGAAGACTTAAAACTCAAAATCTTTTCTTCACTCAGATACAAAATACAATGTGTCCTTTAACACTGTGGACTGCATTCTTATTTTGTCTGGCATATATGTTTCAGATATCAGTACGAGAAAATGCTTAGTCATTTATATGTTAATGTAACTCTCTGATCAGTGTTAATTTGTTTTCAAGTTCTAGTCATGTGGCTAAACTATTCCACTGTAATTCTGGTGCTGAGGAAAGATGGAGTCAAAGCACTGTTAGCTGTTCCTGGAGGGACTCGGGAAGGAAGGAGATGAATATGATGCCTACCCATACGTGCTGTGGAAGTATAAACTGAGCAAGAGCTGAAGCATCTGTTAGCCCCAATGCTAGCCGTGGACAGCTGGCCAGGGCCTGTGGGCCACCTGTATCTGACCCATTTATCTTTGATGTTATTAGTGAAATTAATGGTACTATAACAGCTTTCAAGATGCTTGGGAGCCTAGGCAGCAAGAACTTAACCTAGATATGCAGGGGAGCAAAGACTGCATGCCTGTTCTTTCTTCCTCTTTGCTTCTCTACCTAAGACAGGGCAGAAACTGTTAAATAGTTCTGTCAAATATAAAATACATAAGGGTTAACACAGTAACAACATTTTCCTCCTTCCATGTTCTCTGTGTGGCTATCTTTCAGTAACTATAACCACTTCTTCAGAGGCAAAAATAATTTTTACATATATTACAGATTTCTACCTTCTTTTCCTCCAGCTGATGGTTCTGGTTTTGATGGATTTTTGTTAAAATGTGGATTGGTATTTCAATTAGTTTTGCATGGTAAGTTCTATTAATTTAAATTAGTACTAAAGGAGGGTGATGGTGGTTGCTATTTAACATGCAGAAACTACTCAAGTTATTGTTCTAAGCATTTGAACTGAAATTGAAGAAAATGTATGGTTTTGCTTCTCTTCCCTCCAAATAATTCAAACTACACTGTCAGCATGTCAGCCTCACAGAGATGCCTCTAACTTGCACAGATTTTCCTGTAGTTCAGACAAGGTACCAATGCTTTTTGACATGTTGAGGACAAACTTCAGATATCTGAGAACATTTTTGCAGTAAGACGCCCATTGCATTGTTGGATTTTTATTAGCTCAATGTATATTGCTCAATGAGGTACAATAGCAATGGGAAATCACGGCACTCAAAAGGCATGAAACTCAAAGGCAATTACTGAATTCTGTTTTCTGATGAGTAGAAAGGAGGACTCACCTCTGTGCCCAGTAAGATCATGGAAGATGCTCCTGGAAGCTATGGCATATGGATTACAAGTGAGGTGATTAGAGACGGCCAGCATGGCTTCACAAAAGGCAAATCATGCCTGACTAATCTGGTGGGCTTCTATGATGGAGTGGCTGCATTGGTGGATAAGGGAAGAACAACTGGCATCATCTATTTTGACTTCTATAAGGCCTTTGACATGGTCTCCCACAACATTCTTGTCACTAAATTGGAGAGATAAGGGTTTGATACATGGACTGGTCGATGGATAAGGAATTAGCTGGATGGCCACATCCAAAGAGTTGGTCATCAGCTTATTGTCCAAATGCAGATCAGTCACAAGTCCCTCAGGGGTCCATATTGGGTACAACACAATTCAATAACTTTATTAATGGCATAGACAGTGGGATTGAGTGCAACCTCAGCAAGAGGCACGAAGATGACACGAAGCTGAGTAGTGTGAAAGATTTGCTTGAGGGAAGGGATGCCATCCAGAGGGACTTTGACAGGCACGAGGAGTGGTCCTGTGCAAATCTCATGAAGTTCAACAAGGCCAAGTGCAAGGTCTTGCACCTGGGTCAGGGCAGTTGCAAACATGGATACAGGCTAGGTGTTGAGTGCATTGAGAGCAGCCCTGCAGAGAAGGACTTGGGGGTACTGGGGGATGAAAAACTGAATATGAGCCAGCAATGTGCGCTTGCAGCCCAGAAGGCCAATTGCATCCAGGGTTGCATCAAAACAAGCATGGCCAGCAGGACGAGGGAAGTGATTCTGCCCCTCTACTCTACTCTGGTTAGAGCCCACCTGGAGTACTGCTTTCAGCTCTGGGGCCCCCAGCATAAGAAAGGCATGGAACTGTTAGAGTGGGTCCAGACGAGGGCCACGAAGATGACCAGAGGGATGGAACCCCTCCTCTGTGAGGCCAGGCTGAAAGACTTGGGGTAGACCTGGTCTAGTGGAAGGTGTCCCTGCCCAGGCAGGAGCACTGGAACTAGATGATCTTTAAAGGTCCCTTCCAACCCAAACCATCCTATGATTCTATGATTTTAGATCACTTAAGTGTGTAGAGGCTATGGCTAAAGAACAATAAAAAGGAAAGTTTACTACAGTCCTTGAAACAGGACAAATAGCACCGGACCCGGTTTAAAGAGGTATTCAAGCTGTAGGTACATTGGAATATATGGCAGCAGTGCTGTATCACTTGGTATACTTCAAAGCTATCTCCAGTTATGTTATTATAAAAACCATTTCCTAGGATCTCCACTGAATGGCTAACACTGGACAGTACTCTACTAGAGTGGGTGAGGTACATCTTTTATTAATATACTCTAACAGCGAAAAGTGATCATATATATGAAGTGCATGTGCTGTAAATACAAGCAAAACTCACTGCTGAGTCAATAATGTCACAGCAAACAGGAGCTATTGACTCAACAGCGTTATTACACTGCCAAAAATTGATAGCTTAACTACAGTGCAAAAATATGAAACAGATGCTACTGAATAAAAAGCTGTAAAATTTAATTACTCAAATGCAGACACGGAAGAAAAGTGTAGTCTGATATGAGAAGTAGATTAGTTTTAAATATTTTGACATTTAAAAGCAGTTTTCAGTAGAATCAACCAAGAAAGAATACATTTTATCATACTTTTTATCATGCTATAGAGCATAAAAATAGGTTGTTAAATAATAATAAGGCTGAGTCTTTTTTTTATATTTCACTGTGTTCAAGTCCAATGTTTTGTTTTATGATAACCATTTAAGATTTTCCCAGAAATTTGGAAAAAAAATTGATTTCTAAATCATTCTCCTGAATCAGTTAACTCAATATCTAAGTAAATCATGCCTATAGAGTTGTCTTCATTAACTGTCACAGAAGAAGTTGTAATTTAAAAAATGTAACATAAATGTGTATTTCCTGTAAGTGACTGGACAGGGAATTAAATGTCTGTGAGCTCCATTATGGTTAGACATTACTCAACATTTCAAATACCTAATTTCTGAGGTCCTTTTTTTTTTTTTTAAAGGGGTAAAGAGGTTGGAGGGTTCTAAAAATTGCACAAAATTATATAGAAGATCTCTGAAGATATAAAACAGATAAGTTTAAATAAATTTGCCTCAAATTGATGTGTACAGTCTTGATATTGTTTTCACACTTTTAAGAAGCAAAAAATGGTTTCAAACAAATCTATAATTATTAACCACACAAATAAGTATTTTGTTCAGATCTCAAGCTAATACATCATACTGTGATCTGATGTAGCACTGGAATACTGCCAAAGTAATATTTTCCAAATACAAAGTAATGTTTTTACATTTAAATATGCAGTCTTTTGTTATAGAAAACACAGAATATTGAGGCTGTTGAGACATATTCATAAGAGAATTTCTTTGCTTACATGAAATTGGAATTTAGCTTAACATTTCCAAATTATGAAGGAGCTTTGATGATGATGTAAATTTCATTCCAACTAAAATACACTGGTTCATTTATTACAGGAGTATAAGCATTTACAATACAGTAGAAACTACATGCACACACACACACACACATGCAAACACAAAAGAACTAATGTCAAACTTTCCCATAAAAACTGCCATTTTTTTTCTCTGGATTTAAAAGGAAACTGTACCTGATTCCAGTATTATGGTGTGGTATATGTCAAAGACGCCTGATTTCTTAGACACTATCACAGAACTGGTTATGTAATCTTTAAATATATGATTAAAAATCAAAGTGATAGCTGCTTGGAAAGTATATCATGCTTAAGACTACTTTCTTTTGTATGGGAACAGCTGCAATGAAATTAATGCATTTAGAGTGATAAGGCAAGTGGCACATAACAATAACAAAATAAAAAAAACACATTATGTGAACCCAGGATATCAGATAAAACATAATTCTTCAAACTTCAGTTTTGAATATCCCTGTATGTAATTTAGGATAGGAATCAAAGAAATTTAAGACATCATTTGTGAGATAAGGGCTTTGGCCCTAGCAGTAAGGAAAACTTTAACTCCTTCAGAACGTGTTTTGGAACATAAAAAAAAATCACACATACAAGGAAACATTGAGCTACTGAGTGACTTAAAAGGTTTACTCACTGGAAAAAATACTGTGGGGAAATCTATTACTCAGGTAGCAAAAAGACTGTCTCTTTATACCAGCTGCTTTACTGATGAATCTTCATTGTTTTCAAAATTAGTTATCTTTAAATAGTTTATTATGACATCAATATTATAGGGAAACTAATGATGATCATTTTCTGATACATAGAGCTCTTTCCTAGTTACATGGTCAGAGAATCAAAGAAAAACCTAACTCTTTTCTTCACTGTTGTGAAGAATTCACAGAGCTGAATTGGCATGAAAGAATAACAACAAAGTTGAGGCAGCACGGCAGTGTGGCCTTGCTGTAATAGAGTGGAAGGTTGAAGAGGACTTCTTCGGAACCTCATCCAGTGCAATGTTGCTTAAAATTACTCCAAAGAGGGAAAAAAATAAGGAAGATGGGTTTTTTTACTGAAAATTTCCCAGAAAAGGAGTGTGGTGGGAAAAAACCAAACAATTTTAAGGAGAGAAATTTTGATTGGGATTGATGTTGCTCATGCTGTTAAAAGCAACTGTTGCAGACACCTACAGCTTTTACAAGTCTGTTTGCCAGTGCAATTGGGTGTCATTCCACACTGATTATGTGCTCCTCCAGAAACAGGAAGGGGATCAAATCACAGAATGCTTTGCATGACTTGAAAGTGCAACAAACCCTAGAAATATTTAGTTTTGTGAATATACTGAATATATACAAAGCTAAGCACCATGTCAGTGTTTACACATATTCTATGTTGGAATTCAGATGGTAGATGACAACTGCCAAACCTCAACATGAGATTGAAATATGCATGATAATAAACTATGGATGTTTTACTGATTCTAGGTACGTTACAAAATGTTATTAACTTAAATTTAGAACAGAAAATAAATCTCATCAGGCATTTGAAAAAGCCTGCATATCAGGTTCCCAGGATGACAGAAAATGCTACATCCTACTCTGTATTTCACTTCACAGGAAGAGTGATCTATGTCCTTGAAGTTATCCTCTAGAAAAGATCTAATCACTTTAGCTATAACTCACAGAAGAGAAAGATGGCACATAGTCACAGGGCCAGACAGCTGCATACCAGTTTTCATAATAATCCCTTCTTTTCTCAAATTACTCACTAGGGCTAATGTACTTCTTTATTTCTAGTCATTTTGCTTTTATCTTTATCTTTTCTTCATGCATGTGCTTTTTAGCATCTGGTCATTCACTAAAGTTCAATAAACAAATCTTAAAAATACTTAGATGTGAAGCATAACAAACAGTCGAAACAATATACTCCATCATTTTTCATGCTGCTTGCTACGGCACCCAAAAGACATGACATGATTTTCACATAAATGTGAGGGGACTTCAAGTTTCACTTTAAGCAGTGATAAGCATGGTAGACGCTTCTAGACCTAGGAGAAAGAAAAGACTCCTAACCACCTGACAACTGCATTAAGAACTAGTCTATTCCTGGTCATTCAATGAGTCATTTACATGTATGAGGAGAGCATATAGTCATAGCAGTAATAATTTATAGTCATTCTGCATGGATGCAAATGATAAGAGTAGTTGAGAGGAGGGGGGAAAAAGCAATACTTTAACCTGCAGTTCCTGAACTTTTCTCTGAATCCCAATTCCATTTACCCTTTCCAGGCATAAGCCAAAGTTCTGGAATTACTGCCTTGATCGTTAAAAAGGAACAGTGCCTGAAGAAATTATTCTGTTAGTGGATCTCTCATAGCAAAGCTAGTAAAGAGATTCATCTCAATATAGAAAAGGTTAGACAGGCATCTTTTTATTGCTTTTCTTGGTACAGGACAGAATGGACACATATTACAAAGTTTAATAATATCCAGCCTCTCCCTGACTGCAGGGGAAAAAAAGGACCAGCTAAGAAAACAAGAACTAGAAGCCACTTGCACTGTTCTTTTAGCAGAACTCACATTCATTATTTTCCTTCTCTTGTCCAACTCAAATAACTGTTGTCAGCTGAAGAACACTTCTTGACTGGTAGTGCTATGTATGGGTCTTACTAAGTTCTGGAAGCCAAACTGTGACCTCATCTCACTGTCAAGCTGATGGCCAGTCTCAGCTATGCCAAGGTGTCCTAGGCCATTGCAGAAGACACTTTCTGTTAGGTACTATCATGGTATCTTTGTAGGCGTCTCTGAGGGATGCACACTTGTGTTGATAGAGCACTGTTTCTTCTCTACAAGTCCTGCAAGCTTATTTGAAAATCAGTGGCCAAATAATTTCAGTTTGTTTTGCACTCAGAATCCTCAATACGATAAACATAGAAAAGAAGCAAAATTATTTTGTCAATAAACTACTTCTTTGCCATAAGAAAGTGGAAAAAAAGTTGCAAAATAGGACTAAAATAGCACTAAAGCTGATTTGCATGACTCAATTAATTTATTAAATTATTCTGCACATTCTTTTACACATGTAGTTTAAAGTGCCATACAATTGTTTGTGATCCTTAATGACATGAAATATTTTACTGGATTTAGAACAGAAGTAAAAGCAAGCTTATGTGTCTGACATTCATGTCTGAATTTAGTATAGCTGAAAGATGATCTATTCCTTATGCTCAGGCTAAAGAGCATTGGTTTGTGATAATTTGGATAAAATCACAGCTTTACTATAAGCACATCATACATGGAAGAGGGAATTGCTGATGAAAATAAAATTGTCTTTGTATGTATATTCAACCATTTTATATATATGCTGAATTTTATAATTCTGTGCCATTCCAGACATGCAGTTCTACTCTTACTTCACTATGCCTTTTCTCACATGAGAAACATATAATTTTTAGCCAGAAAGCAAAGGATGCCAGTTAATATCCCTAGCATGGGAACCACTGATGAAAATACAATTGATTTTAAATAGGTTTAATTTCTCTGATCTTCCCAAGTCCTTTTAAACAACTTTATGATTTCATTTTTCTGGTGGGGGTTTTGTGGAAGACATACAAAAAAAGTGGCTCATCCTACTGAGGAGTTACACTAAGTATGTTCAGAGCATAAAATAAATCATTGGACTGACTCTTTCCTCATTGTTCTAGTAATGTTTTGCCACACAAAACAATAAATCATGTTTGGGTGCTTAATTTTTCATTTTGATTTGTTTTCACAGTTGACAGCTTTTCTTAACATTTTTATTTAACTTTAGTGACATAGAAAATAATGCAACTGCTTAGAGCCAGACTATGTGACAAAGTTTACCATGTGGGAAACAGATCTTGCACAGTACATGTCTCATCCTGTCAAGCCAAATAGGCAGTCTGCTTATTAATGGGATTCATTTGTACATGAAAGTTTTACCACAGGCTTTTTGTTGTAAAGAATTGCTACTTAAAAGAAGTATGGCTTAAATAATGGAATATACAAGTTAGAATTTGTGCAAATGTGAAAGACATACTGTTACTCTGTAAAGACATTTGACATTTGTATCTTGGTTTTATTCTGAGCAGCTAAAGACAGGATTAGCCTTTGATCCCTTATGAATTTAACAACCTGGAATGCAATCATTTTTTAAATCTTGTTTCTGCGTATCCTTCAAATGCTCTGTGGGCTATCTAGGTCAGAACCAATATAATACTACATACAAATCGAGTTGCATCATTCTGTGGTATTACTGCCAAGGCAGAACTTGTCAAAATCTTTTCACTGGGTAATATAAAGACTTGCTGTGCACAGCTGGGATTCAGATGTTAAATACAGGAATCAGTTAAATACATCCAGTCTTAAAATAGCAAACAGCATTATGGTATATTGTTTCCACTGTGACACATCACCAGTTATGAAGCTTTGACAGTGCTTAGCGTTCATAAGTTGATTTCACACTACTGTAGTAACAGCTGATTATCTATGCAGTTGTATTACATGAAGTACAGTTCACCTAAGCACACAGTCCTACCACTCCTCTTTATGTTAGACCTGCTCTGAGCAGGTGGGATTTTCTCCCTACAGATCATATGTTTTTTTTCTCATCTGACAATGTGGCCTGAATTATTCTGATACTAATGGTCACTGTTAAGAAACACCAAGTCTTTTTCATATGTTTATTTCCCCCCTAAAGTTCTGTGCAAGGAGCATGTATTCAGATCACTTTGGAATATCCTGTACAGTCAATTTCCCTGCTCCAATATCAGGTAAAATTGTTGCATCCTCATCTTTCCTATCATGTTTTTTTCATGTATATGCTTGTATAAGTGGAATGCTAAATAAATATAGATAACTGCTGTCCCATCTACTGCAGAGAGGGATCAAGGACTGCGCTTAAAAGACACAGTTTCCTTCTATTTAAAGAGATTATTCAAGACTGACATTATTAACACTATTTTCCAAAAAACAATAAAGCAAATTTAGAAAATAGTGGGTTCGCAATTCTGTCATTTACTACATGAAATGAAAAATGTGACAGACTTCAAGTGTAACTAAAGTGGTTGAAAATCTAGCAAGAATGTTTTAGAAATTCTAAACTTTCCATATTCTTGTGTGTCTGCTGGGTACCTAGGTAAGCATTGCCTTTTAATTGGAAATTATAAAGACATCTCAGCAAGCTTATGGTCAAAGTATTAAATCTGCAATTAAAGCCAGATACAACTTCTACTGTTTTTGCTCTTTTGTGATTGCATTTACCTCTCAAACTAAATCATGTACTTATTTCCAGGCATGTCCTACATTTACCTTGGTTATTTTTAAGTTAAGCCACTGCATCCCTCAAGTTCTCTAACTTATACCTACACACAAACATATTGTTTTAAGATAATGCATTTAAGAAGCAAAGGTTGGGATTTTTGTCTTTGACCACTGTCGTGGTTTCGGTTTCACCCCAGCCAGCAACAAAGCACCACGAAGCCGCTCACTCACTCCCCACCCCCTCCCCTGGTCACGGTGGGATGAGGAGAAAATCAAAAGGCAGGATCGTGGGTCGAGATAAGGACTGGGAGGGATCACTCCCCACTTATGGTCATGGGCAAAAGTCAGGCTCAACTCGGGGAAGAAACAAAATCAATTTAATTTACTACAAATCAAATCAAAAACAAGGGTATTAGGAAGGAAAACCCAACCTCAGAACACCTTCCCCCTACCCCTCCCACCTTCCCGGCTCAGCTCCACTCCCGGTTCTCTCTCCCTCCTCCCCCCAGAGGCACAGGGGAACAGGGGATGGGGGTTAGGGTCACCTCGACACACCTTGTCTCTGCCGCTCCTTTCCTCAGGGGGAGGACTCCTCACTCGNCAGTCACACAGAGCTCCAGCGCGATTTTTACCATGGAGTCACAGCCATCTTGGGGGGCCTCTGCTCCACCGCTCCCCTCCCTGGGCTGCAGGGGGACAGCCTGCCTTCTCACCACAGGCTGCAGGGCCATCAGCCTCCTCAGATGCCCCTCCTCTCCCTCCTTCTTCACTGACCTCAGGATCTGCAGAGTGGTTCCTCTCACATTCCAATCCCCCCACTCCCTGCAGGTTCCCCTTCTTCAATCTGTTCTCCCAGAGGCGCTCCCACCATCACTGATGGGCTTGGCCTGGGCCAGAGTTGGGTCCGACTTGGAGCTGGCGGAGCTTCTAGCAGCTTCTTACAGGAGCCACCCCTGTGGCCCCCCCTCTCCTGCTACCAAAAAAACCCCTGCGCCACACAAACCCATAACATTGAGATATTTTTTTCCACATAATTTATTTCTTTATCTGATGCCTCTGCACCAGCAGAACTCTTGAGCAGAAGGAAGTAGAATCTTCACTTGACTGAAACACAACAAATTTCTCACCTTCTCCAGCTGTCTCAAGACTAGCATGGAAAAATAAAAAGGTATAAGTATCTTTGAGATACAGTAACTCTTTTTCCTTTTCAGTCATGTTAATGTCAATCAGTGGGCAAGCACTTTTAAAAATCAAAATCAGTACTTTAAAATCAAATTACTTTAATGCTAAACTTGGAATTAATAGCTACAACACTGGAAAGAGATTTTAGCGTGCAATGACTTACAGTCATTCTATGAATGTGCAGCAGCAGCAGCCAAAAAGAGCCAGTAAAACTTTGGTCATCGTCAAAAAAGGTACTGAATACAAGACAGAGGTGTTTATTTGGCAGTATATGGTACCTTGGTACATCCACATCTTGACTGCTGCGAGCAGTTCTGGTTTCCACACAGCACTAAGGTTATAGTAACATCAGAGCAACTGAAATGACAGGGATGTAGCAACTGCCTTTCAAGGAGGAACTAAAAAGGCTACAGATCTTTTTGGAAAGGATGAGGTTGAGAGACCATATGACTGAGGCTTAGAAGATCATGAAGGAGTGGAGAAGTTGAATGCAGAATAGGTTTTTTTTAGGAACTAGGAGAACTAGATATATTTAATGAAACTAGGTTTAAAACAGATAAAGGAAATAATTAATTACTGGTAATAATTTGGCATTTGTTGCCATAATAAGTTGTAGAGGCAAGCAGTATTAACAAGTTCAGAAAGGGTTAAGCAAGTACATACACAACAGGTCTATAAAAAGATACTGAAGAGCACAGGCAGCAGGTACCCTCTACCATCTCTAAAGCAACACATATGGATGCTGGGTTGTATGAAGAGAATGGATTCTAGAAAGCAGGAAGGCTTTCATGCTCTTCCTTAACAGTATGTACCACTCTGCTGTCAGAGACAGAGCCACAAGCCTGACCAGCAGGGTATTTCTTACCTTCTCTAATTCTGAAGTCCATTTAGGTCTCTATATTGCACCTTAAAGTTTGAAAACACAAAGACTTTGGGCAGTGGTAGTGAATGACAATGTCAGAACTAGGACTGTCCCTTAACTGCACTTTAGTCCATAGATATGACTACTGAGAGATTAAAGGAAACCTTCCCATCTATTTTAAGGGACAAAGTATAGTTTATCAATGTCTAAGGCTATACTTTATAGGAAAACAGAAAGAATAAACCAGGAGAAGATCTTTATCTTAGAGAAAACTCAGAATCACTTGGGTGAGGCAGATTAAATAAAAGCCTTGAAAATAATCTTCTGTCCTACTATTGTTTATGTATGGTGGATTCTGTCCTGCAACCTTTTTGTCCAGCACACCTGCCATCCAAGGTTAAAATGAACAGTCCCTTGCTGGTGAAAAGGTCATTCTCCTCCTTTCTGCTACTTCTGTGTCGTGGTTTAACCCCAGCCAGCAACTAAGCACCATGCAGCCGCTCACTCACTTCTCCTCCCCTCCCAATGGAATGGGGGAGAAAATCGGGAAAAGATGCAAAACTCGTGGGTTGAGATAAGAACAGTTTAATAGAACAGAAAAGAAGAAATTAATAATGACAATGACAACACTAATAAAATGACAACAGTAATAATAAAAGGATTGGAATATACAAGTGATGCACAATGCAATTGCTCACCACCTGCCGACTGACGCATCATTAGTCCCCAAGCGGCGATCCCCCACCCCTCCACTCCCCCCCAGTTTATATACGTCACATGGCATGGAATACCGCTTTGGCCAGTTTGGGCCAGCTGTCCTGGCTGTGTCCCCTCCCAATTACTTGTGCCCCTCCAGCCTTCTTGCTAGCTGGGCATCAGAAGCCAAAAAGCCTTGACTTTAGACTAAACATTACTTAGCAGCAACTGAAAACATCACGTGTTATCAACATTCTTCTCATACCTAGCTCAAAACCATAGCACTATACCAGGTAATAGGAAGACAATTAACTCTATCCCAGCTGAAACCAGGACACTGATATTTGCCCATGTATTTATTCCCTTTCTGGTTTACCACAGGAGTGCCATCTACACTTAACCTCTCTCCTTGCCTTCTGTAACTTGCACTCTAAAAGCTTTTCCCCTGAGCGGGCTCACTTTGCTCTATGATATTGCTTAGCAAAACTGTATATTAATCCTTTATATAACACAGCTCTACCATTTAGTTCCATGAGAGTGCTACTGCTTCCTACTTTGTAGGCAAAATCTTGGCTTTCTAATCCAGTAAAATTTCCCCACCTAACTGCAAGCCTTTAAAGGCAATGTTACTCAAGACTTTATTTATGTCAGGGGATCTGCTGAGGCTAAGCACAAAGTCTTCAGTGAAAAAACTCTTACACAGGCTTAAGGGAACTGATCTGGCTCTTTGTACAGAGATGTATTTTGAAAGGAGAATGTTTCTACATACATTCATAGCCAGCTAGAGATGTTCTGCTCTGCACAGCCAATTGTCTTGATTTTTAGAGAAAGACTCCCCCTTTCAAGGAAGTAACATAATTATGTTCTGCTAGCTTGCAACTGTCCCCTATTGAATATGACATTGTGGGAGGCTGAATATGAGCTGCCTCCCTTTTTGTTTAGGAGGAATACATTTTTATTTAGTAAAACAAAAACAACTCCTCCTGAAGTGAGGACCACAAATTGGCCTTGTGGGCAGGGAAAGGTACATTTACATGTCTGTTCAAAACTGCTTCTCATTTGTTTGTTTATAGTGTTGCTAGAAACTTTCTGAAACATTGTGGAAAAGCAGTCTTTACCTCCAAGAAACTGAACTAGCGGGTTCCAAGGACATAAGTCACAGGTACTCAGTAGCCAGGCTGCATTTTCTTGTGGTGTGGGAATTGTAATATATTCTATCATTCTCTTGGGAAGTAGATTTTGATCTGCACAAACCTGTGACTCAGTCCTGCATAGGCTGTTTATCTCAGATAGTTCCATCTGTGACCACCTGTACATAAAGCTATATGAAAAAGTGTAAAGAAAGCTTTGGGGAAATAGTTTCATAATTTATTTACTACCCACTAATCTCAAAGCATATAATCTTAACAAGGGAGTTGGCACATCCTGTACAGTTCATCTTTCTGAGCTATTTTTAGACTATATGGCATTTCCTAATTACATTTTAGAGTAAGACCAATCCTTCCTACTGCCCGCCTTTACATCTCAACCACATTCAGAAACTCAGAGACTAGCATAAAAGGCTGTTTTAAGTTTAATAAATACCAAATTCTAGCTTTATGAAAAGAAAAGTAAAATGAAAATCTTGAGGAACAATCAGGATAGCCTCAACATTTATGTGAAAGTCTATTTTCTTCCGGTTTTGGTGTCCTGAATCTGCAGAAATTCCAGAAAAATCAGTATAGCTGACTTGCATTGGTGCCACAATGAGAGAAATCAGAAGCTGATTTTCATATCTGTTAGGGCTTGGTGCTATCTACATTAAATGTAGCATGAGAGTCATAGTGGTCTGATCATTTGTGTATCAACTGCAGCAGCTATGTGCACTGGAGAATGTCTTTGCTGTTGCTCAGGTCCCCACATCGCTCTTTCCACTCGTGTTCTGTTATACTGGTGTGCCTTGTTTTTTCTACATACTAGCCCTGAATCACTAGTACAACTGCAGTATTTCATAAATACAAAAAGCATTTTAAGTTTCTATGAGAAATGGAGTTCATGACCCCAACAGATAATCTCTAAAAATCACTCCATGATAAGGATATTTCTTCCACACCTACAAACATGCCAGTGATCCTGCAACTCAGGTTTGCCATTGAGAAGTGAATAGTTTCATACGAAAAACAGCAAGGACTGCACCACTGCAAAACATTACTGAACTTTTGTGGGAAGACAAACTTCTTAGAGAAGGAAATCATGCTTTTTCAGAAGGTTACAGAATTGAGAGAATGTAGCTTTGACTGAAATATAACCAATATGAAGGGGTTGGTTTCAGGATCACAATATTTCTAACAGTTTTATAAGCATGATAAAGCATCAACTGCCACTGAAAGGAGTGATGTTCTTTTGTGCATCCGATTAGTCCATGGCAATCTGCATCATGTTAAGCATCCAAGTGCAGCAAACCTGTGTGGCAGGGCTAAAACTTATCTGTGGATTAGTTCCCCTATAGAGTGCATGGTGCTTCCACTCCCTCCAGCAGCAGAATTATCCTGCCTTAAAGCATTCATAGAACCTTATGGGTTTACAGCTTGGGAAAAAGCTGGTACCTTTTTCACAATATTATGTGCCCACCCCTTCTGACAGATGAGACTGCAGGTATTTTTAACACCTTTTTACATTTTAATAGATTCACCATTTATTTTAAATGGAAATTGGATGCTTTCTCCTGCATTTTATTAACTCATAAAGAAATGCTTTGCTGTTATGAGATGATATAATCTGTAGCAAATAATAATCATTTAGCAACTGTTCCTTGCACAAAACTAACAGCATGTTTTCTCTTAAGAAAAATAACCATGCAGGAGGTTGAGAATAATGTGTGACTTGTGATACAAGGCAGATAATGCTTATGCATCAAACCAAGCTGGATACCTGTAGAAAAGCCTGAAAGTAGGGGAGTCCAAAGGGAGGAAAGTATAAGCTTTCTGTAACAGATAATCTTCTGAAGTCGTTTATTGAGATCATAGATTTAAGGAGCAAAGGGACTAGTTTTTGCTCCCCTGTGAAAAGGGATAGAATTCTAAACCTGAACACCGAAGATGTCTTGAGAGATATCTACGCAGTCTAGTAAAGGCACAGAGATTTTCATTGGGATCCCAATGCTCCCATACCTGCATGAAGGCTATCCACTCCTTCATTTCTCAGCTAACAAAGAGGGTAGCTCTATCTAATGGAATCGAGCTGGAAGAGACTTCCCTCTAACTTAATGCCAACTGGAGTTCCTTTTAATAGGCAATTTTACTTTGTAAAGGACTGTCGTGGTTTCAGGTCAGCTCAGTCGGTAACAAAACACCACACAGCCGCTCACTCACCCCCCACCCCCTCGCCTGGCCACGTTGGGATGAGGAGAAAATCCAAAGGCAGGCTCGTGGGTCGAGACAAGGACTGGGAGGGATCACTCCCCACTTATGGTCACGGGCAAAAGTCAGGCTCAACTTGGGGAAGAAACAAAATCAATTTCATTTACTACAAATCAAAACAAAAACAAAACACAAGGGTATTAGGAAGGGAAACTAAACATCAGAACAACCTCCCCCCACCCCTCCCGCCTTCCTGGCTGAGTTCCACTACCGTTACTTTCTACCTCCTCCCCCCAGCGGCACAGGGGAACAGGGGATGGGGGTTGAGTCAGCTCGCCATACATCGTCGCTGCCGCTCCTTTCCTCAGGGGGAAGATTCCTCACTCGTTCCCTGCTCCACCGTGGCGTCCCTCCCAC
>VYZV01021222.1:24789-53237 GCA_013401275.1 Pandion haliaetus
CGACATTTTGGGGCGGCGAATTCTTTATCTTTATCCAACATTTTGGGGCGGCGAATTCTTCCAGCAACTTCTTAAAGGGGCCGCCTCTGCAGCTCCCCTCCCCTGCTACCAAGGAAAACCGTGCCACACAAACCCATAACAAGGACTCATCCCCAAAATTAGCACTGCCTGCGGGTGTATACATACTTTCCAGTTTGTCTCGTGTTCTGGATGGAATTGTCTGTCAGCCCAGCTCTCATCTTTCACTAAACATCTTGGACTCCCATGTATTTTTCTCCCTGGATTTCCACGAGAAAGGAAATACTGAAAGGAGGTCTGACATCCTTCTGTTCCCTTCTTTGTTGGTGAAAGCTACACATTAAGATTCTTTGCTATTTAAACAATAAAGCTGCATTTTGTGGTACTCTGTGACAATCAGTGTACTGTATATCCTTGCTAAATTACAGCAAATATTTGGAATTTCAAAACACTGGGTAAAAGAGAAAGGGAATTGCTCTGTGGCTCTGATGCCACGAGTAATGAATGGAAAAGGAAGGCAAGAAGCCTGTGACCTTGCACTTTAGAGATTACATGCTGTGGAATCAGAGGTTAGTATTGGCAGGAGCCTGCTGCAAGGAAGCCTGCAGCAGCTGTTGTTCTGAACACTAGTTTCACAGGTCGTAGGCTGCAGAGCAAAGGAGAGGCAGGGGGAGACATTCCCAATGAAGAACGTTGATGAAATTCAGAGCAGATTAGAAATTAAAGATCATGACATGCTATTTCCAGACTATTAAACATGGTTGTGAGGAACAATTACTGGTGCTTGAAGTTTCCATGACTACAGAGTGTTAATTAAACACATGGTAAAAAGAAAACTTTGGAGGATCTAGACTGAAGCCTTAAAAAATCCAGATCATAGTTTCAAAGACCAGCTGTGCTTTTGCACTTAAGAAATTTATTTACTTTAATAGGGTGGCTGCTGTTGACTTTTTTTAAAAAAGGCAGCCAAATCAGTACAATTCAAACATGGAATATCTTGCAGTAACAGACTCCTTTTTGCAGTTTCACAAAATCAGTTTTGTCTTAATTTTCCATAGAAGAGATTGTAATATCCCACACCCTCTAAACTTCTATCAGGTGCACCTTAATACATTGAATTTTGATACATCTTTTCTTTACTTCTGCTCTTGCAAATATACAGCGAGAGATTAATAGGAGGCAGCCAGCCACTTTGCAGAGTAGGAAAATTAAGTTATTTCAGGTTGATCTATTTATGATTAAGGTATGAAATACAAGTGCATCTCTTTCCAAATAAAGTGCCAAAACAGTTCATTTACCTCTCATTCCTGTTGCATCAAAACCAGGTAGAAAACAAGTCTATATACAAGTCCAATTAGATTTACACACCTGTTAAAATATTTCCTTTTAATAACTTTTCTTTCCAACACAGTTTCGCTGAATATCTCATAAGAACATTCAATTGAAAACTACTGTGACAGGTATGTATATTAATTAAAAATCAAATAATTCTTAAGATATATTTAGAGACTTTCTCTAAAGATGCATATGGTTACAATTAATTTAATATACTACACCTACACAGTAGTACCAATTAATGTGGTACTATGTTGGTGTTTTTAAACAAATTAGCTTTGTAATAACCTTTGTATGTGATGTATAATCTAAACCAAACTACGTCAGTGTTTTCAGAAATACCTCCTATTGGAGTGCATAAGAAATGTACAATTCTATATTACTAACAGGGAATCCTCCAATTTATTTTTTTCATGTCTGTAAAATACGATAATCTAGCTGAATATATCTGATTTCTTCTCATCATGCTTTCTCTGGGTCTGCACCTATAGTGGTCTCTGCTACCTCAGGTCTTTAATTCTTTATAACTTCTGATTTTAGATGGCAGTTTTGATGCTCAGGACTCAGGCAGCTATTATTTTTTTCTTTCTTTTAGTTTGGCAGTTTGGGAAATTAAAGTATATATTTTTAAATTGTGCTCTTTCTTTCAGATAATTTACTTTCCTAGATTGTCTTGGTGTGCTGATTATGAATCTGCATATATTTTTTTTCAAAGTTCTCTTTCAGAACTAACCAAATTGTTCCTTACAAGACAAATCTGATCACGGTTACGGTGACAGTCTGCTCCAGGTATTGCTCCCTATAGGTAACATGAATATAGCCATACCTTGTTTAGCTCTGTGCTGTTACAATTCTCCAATACTGTCTCAACAGGCTTTATAGCTCAAAACCCTCTCACACCAGGTTCCAAGGCACAGAATACATATCACATAACTCCTAAATGCTATTTAATATAATGATGCTGGGGATAATACTCTAGAACTATTTCAAGCACTAGAAAAAGAAAAAAAAAATCCTTTTTGTAAGGCCATAGATTTGCCCCATGAGCTCCAGAGGAGATATGGATTATGCAGAGTGGAGATGGCCACTACAAAAACAGGAGGCAATGAGAAACAGGGTTGCAAGCTACACTGCATCATTTCATCTGGAGGCCAGGGATTTCTCCTTGGACTGGATACTGCACAGACACAACCTGAGAAAATGACTTAGAATAATTCCAGAGTAACAAATTATTTTGATAATTAACCAAAGTAAAGTACATTTTAAAGGTGTTTAGAAGGACACAGTATTTTCTAATAGTACGGAGTTACATCTCTCCCGAAGACAATACCTATTTTGTTAGCCATGTTCAGTTTATGTGTGTTTAGACTGACTTGAGAAGACACACTCCAGCACACTGCAGAATTTTAGTTTCCAAACTATCCAGACACTGGGAGTGTGCTGTGCCTGTCTTATGGCACAGGCATCAAGATTTTCTTGTTATGGAATTGAACATACGGTGAGCGAGAAAGTTCTAATACACATGAAATACCTGTTCCCATGTAGGGTTAGGATGCAGGTAGGGTATGCACTTAAACCAACAAGCTTAGCCAGTTTAGATAGAAACACTGTCAATCTGAAGCCTAAGAAGTCACGATGGCCAAAATTTCTTGAGAGCCTAAAAAACTTGGATTTTTTACAAAATTATTTCTGTAGGTCATTTTTATGATTTCTTGCCATATTGTTAAGTCTACATTCACAAGGACTGCTAGTATTCTTCGCTGTGCCTAAATCACCTTTAAACAAAAGTGGAGTGTGGTTCTTGGCACCTTTTTTGTTTTGTTCTTGTGTATCTCAAGCCCTCAGAAGGGTGTCAGGAGCGGGGACTGCATGGGGCTTCTGGGTGTAAAATGAAAATCTGCCCCGAGCCAGAAGGCCTGTTGAACTAAAGAGTCTTAACATGGGATAAAGGAAAGAAACCACATGCATATCATCAATACATGCCTTTGTGTACACATATATCTAAAGAGAGTGCGAAGAACTTCATGAGTCCAATCAATCCTTTAACAACCTAATATTCCAAGTTACCTAACAAACATGAAAAGCCTCATTAATAACAAAGTTCAGATTGTCATTTGCCCCCTGAGGATGCCCACCCTTCAGCCACAACCCCTTCCCCTGGCAGGATGCTCACCCTCACAGGGCTCATCTGGTCCCACACCGGCAGCTCTGCTCTTCACCAGGGACAGGTGGGTGCGGCTACACGGAGGCACCAGCACCCTGACACCTTCCACTGGCGGTGGGGGTTTCTTCCTCCTCAGCCTTGGGCTTACCTGCGCTCATTTCCACACGTTTCCTCAGCATGGCCCACGCCACTGAGGGTACGGCACTGCCCTGGCTCGCCCTGGGGAGGCGGGAGTCACTCCCCCCTGAGCTGCCAGCACTGCCAGGCCCCGGCCCTGCAGGCCCCAGCTCCGCGGCCGCCTTAGCAGCACGGAGACTGCACAGGTGGGTCATGGGCTGGTGGCCCAGTGCCCCAGTCAGCTGAGCATGGCCCAGGGGGGCTGCGGACGGTGGTGTTCAGCCACCAGAGTGCAGGATGAGGAGTATATGGTTTGAACAGGAATTGATCTGTAAATACAGGTTTAGGTCTGGTTATATCTAAAACTAAGTACCTTGTGCACAAGAATTGGTTGCTCTGACTCCTCCAGTAGAAGTAAAAATTTAAATAGCCCATTAATCACAGAACACCAATGTATTCTTCAGAGAAATAATTTACAATCTGTCTCTGGGTGGGAAATCTGTGCAAACAGCTACTTCCAAAATTGGTTCACTGTTACATTCAGAATATCTATTTTTAATGGTGCTTGCTTTTCTCCACAAAGATGAGGAGGGAGATATTGGTGGAGATATAAATGCATAACTCCCAGTGAGAAAACTTCAGGAAAGTAACAGTTTTGTAGTTTCATAGGAACAATTCTTGAAAAAGCCACCCGACTTGCACTTAAAGAGCACTCTGCCAAAAGACACGGTTCCTGGCTGACTCTGTCCCCTGTCGCTCCTTCATGCCCATTTTCCACTTCTTTTAATAATGCCAATGCAGGCATTTTGTTGACTGTATCAGGGAGTGGAGGCAACTGTACAGTGCTTGGTTGGGTTTTTTTCAGCTGGATCAGCCCCTCATTAGCTCCCCAGGGCTGCCACAAAAATGCTTTTGCTAGCACAAGTTAGGCAGTGGCATGAGAGTAGGGTGAGCAGCCAGGGAAATACGGAGGAGCAGGAACTGCTTTGTCACAGACGTGGCAGCTTAAATGCAAGATAGCCAAAGCCTGTTAGCCTGTCCATGCACATTACTGTGTCCTCTTAGATCCCAGGCTAGTTCTAGAACAGCAAGAGTCAGGTCAGAGGTTTATGTCCGTCAGCAAACCTCGGCAGTCATTTTCTTTATAATCAACACATGCAAGAGGTTGATTGCTTGCCACTGGGATCATAATGCCTCCTGTCAATTACCCTAACGAAGTAGGTGAAAAAATAGTAGTAAACAATACCCCAAGACCTAAACTGTTTTCCTAGTTCTTTACTGGTTTTTTATAGTCAGATGTATTTTGTATCTCATTTTATGTGTCAAAGCATGAGTAGAAAAAATTGACTTTTTCATGTTTTTTTCAGATATAGCTGTTGATTAAACAGAAATACAATTAAACAAAATAAACATGATATACTGAATTATGAATATTTTAATTATTTTTTGTTTGCAAATAGGACCATCAGGCTGCTTTAATCCTTCTAGTTTCATTGCCGTGGACCTACATAGTTAATCAATTAGTCTTCTAATCTAGTTTCAGGCTTGCTACTTACCTTTTTTTTTTTCTTTTTAAATGTTATGGCAAGAGTTAATTCAGCCTTGGCTTTGTTCCACAATGAGTGGAATGACAGTTAAGAACTGGTTCAGTTTTGGCTCCTTTCCACAATGAGTATTAACCAGAGACTAAAATTATGGGTAAATCCAGATATTTTATATGCTGTATTTTTTCATGTTTGAAAAAACTATGTTTTATCATTCGTGCCATTTATGTCGTTCACAATGAACCATGATGGAAAATCTTCGAGGACAAAGTGCTTAATTTAGAGGCAAGATGCTTTGATTCATTTCCATCACAGGCTTCTGCATGATCTTCAGCAAGTCATTTACTCTTTCAGTTTTCTCTCTGAAAACTGGGGTGTAAGACCTCCTTCAAGGATTAGCCTAATTAATAATCAAATTTAATAATTATTATTAGCCCTGTTACAGTGGTACTAATATTTTCGGTTCAAATTCTATCCAATTAAAATGATACACACTTTCTCCAGCCTTCCTTTTTGTTTGGCAGTGCTTCTCTGGATCCTAAAGTAAGTGTCTTATTCTCAGTGGATACTGCAAGTTATCAGTATCCCCAGTCTTTACTGGCTTGATATTTTCCTCCTCCTCACTCTAGGATATAGTGTGTTTATTAATATGGTCTTTACATATTTACACTATATGGATGGATTGAGATATGTACTTTTGTATGTTTACTAGCTTTGCACTTTCTTCATTTCAAGTCCGTATTACATCCAGATTTAGTAAGGTGTGTGTTATATGTTGAGTAATTGTTATCTTTGCTAATCCTAAACCAGGTCTTGACTGGCTCCCAAGGTTGCAGTCCTTTAATGACTAGTAATTGATGCTGATGAGTTGTTTATCACCCTGTGGCCTTCAGTGTCATGCTCTGCTTGCACTTTTAAGGGCTATGCTATCATTCCCTGCCTGCACTATTGTTCACTGTGTTTTATTCCATGATCAAAAGATAGTCCATTCTGTGCAGAATGTTATTACTAATCTATTACAGAAACACATATAAAAATATCCATTACACCACACAACTGTACAAAGCTCAGGAGAAGTTAACCAAAATAGGTGATATCACTTGGTCATTAGATAATTACAGTTATAGCTAAACACACTGTAAAACAAATCTCCAGGCAGGCCAAGACAAGTTCATACAAAACGGTGCAAGTCCAGTGAGCTTTCTTATCTTAATACAAACTTGTGTCCCCTTGTAAGTAATGACAACAGCATACTCACTGCACTACAGTGCTTCCTGGAAGTTTACTGAGAAGCTTCAGAGGGAATTGACACCTTGTCCAGCCTATTGACGCTGATTTGGAATCCTGACAGCAAATAACTAAACTGCACATGAAATGAGTAATAGAAGAGAATGTAGTGCTGAATTTGGCCATCTGGTACCATTTATTCAAGATTTTTGCTTTATACCATGTAGAATGCCAGCCTCACATAACACACTGTACTGCTTTGTTTAGCAATCATGTAAAACAATTTAGTGGCACTAGGAAGTGAGTTATAGCAACATACTATCAGTCAAAAGGTGACTTTCATATAATATTAAGCATTTCTGTGTTCTTAATGATTTTGGAGAAAATGGAAAGAAAACTAAGACTTCTGAATCTGCTAGAGCTTGCAGATATGTTTGCATTTATACAACTAATAGGTAAGAGAATCCACTGGCAGTCCTATAACTAATTAGCAATATCAAAATAGCATAATTCATAGAATCATAGAACAGTCCAGGTTGGAAGGGACCTCAAAAGACTCATCTGGTACAACCTGTTGTGGGAAAGGGAGCTGAGATGAGGTTATCTAGCAACCTGTCCAATTGTACCTTGTAAACCTCCAGCAATGGGGACTCTACCACTTCCCTGGGGAGGTTATTCCAGTGAATGATCATTCTCACTGTAAAAAAAATTACTTTTTATATTGAGATGAAATCTCTCCTGGTGCAGCTTGTACCCATTGCCTCTTGTCTTCTCCATGTGGCTCTTGTGAAGCAAGAGCCTCCATCCTCTTTGCAGCCACCCTTTATATAAAAGGATAATTCTTAATAGGTAATCGGTTGATGCAAATGATTACAAGTTGAGCTGTTATCCTGAGTCATATTACAACTTCAAACCTATTTTGACTTTAATTAAAGCAGCAAACCATTTTAACCCTTCTATTGACATGACAATCGGGCATTTCCTGTCATCTGACATTTTATTTCCACTTATATATCATAGGAGCTTTATTTTGCATTTCAGATACTGAGCCTTGAAAAGCTAAATGCATCTATAGGGGTGAAGGAGAGCAGAATCTAAAAAACATTTGGAGAGTGGGAGAGAGTGATTAATAGTAAATGTAGAAATACTAGATAAAGAAGAAATTCCATCTCCCTGAACTTTCTACAGTACTCACATATGTTTTGATAAATTTAAACGTGACCCCTCTGAAGTGCTTATAGAATGTTTATTACACTAGCTGAACATTAAAGTCTTTAAAATTTTTACCTCATATACTATCCCATGTTATGGCTTCATAATAAAAATAGGGAGTGTAGGAATGAAGAAGTCAAGTGATAACAGCTAAAGTTGTAGAGTACAGCTTTTCTCTGTACATGCAATTAGTGAAAAGGAGGAAAATTGCAATCATGTTAGCTTAGTGAACAAAATAGTTCTTATTTCAAGACTGAAGAAATGTCAATTTTGAAGTGACATTATTGCAACAGAAGGGATTTGCAGGAGCAAAAATTAATCTATTGATGTGTACCAAGAGAATCGGGCATGCCTGAGGACCCACAACCAGTCTGCAATAGAGATGCTATAGCTAGCCAGGGATAGCATGCATAAACCTATTTCAATGCAATAGACTAGAAATATCTTTCTATTCAGTGTCTGAGACATGGGATAAACATGGCAAAAGGCAAATCCTTCCTAAATTGCTCTGACAGGTTGGTAAGTCTTACCCTGTGATAGCTTTAATAAAGGTCAAATGGATAAGACGGTAACGGTCTGAGCAAAATACGAGCAAAGCAATGAGACCTGCTAAGAAAACTACCATTACCTCACATGCATGATGTGAGGGAGGCACAAACAGCCCCATCAAACTAAATACCAGAATTTCACAGGGTTCAGTTTCATTACAGCATAAGCAGGAAGAAGAACAAAAGCTTTGGAACTGACTGGTACCAAAAGAGAAATTTTAATGTCCCCTTGTTTTGGTTGGGGTTTTTTTATATCATCTTGATAAAATTAAAAATAATATTTTGAGCATCTGCAAAATTAACTGAGTAGCATTTTATTTTGCCACTTCAATCAAATGAAGGCTATTTTGTATGCTGAGCTTGCAGAAGCATAATTAAATTTTCCTCTCCAGATCCCCCCACACCTCCTGAATTCAGCCCCTGTGAGTAAAATGCAGTGAAGTGCTTCCTTGTACAATACCATTGGATGATCACTGAAATAAAAATTAAAAGTTGCATATTTTCTTTAAAAAGCCCTTTCCTCAAAATATCTTCTGAACATGACTGTACAGGTAAATCTTTAAAGGAACATATTTAAGAAATAACTGAATAAAACCCCATAACATAAAGTTTAAACACCTACATCTGTTTTCCATTAAGGCCATATACACTGGTCTTTAAATTGTGATTTTAAGCAATACATACCAAGGACTTTATTTTTCATGTTATACCAGCTTTCTTTACCTGTTGCTACCCCTCTCCCCCTTCTCTTTCCTTTTTCTCTCTCAATGGGAGAAACAAAGTTTTAAAGTTTCTTTCAAGTTTGGTGTTTATATAGAATTTGGACTCCGTATTATTCTGAGTAAGCCATAAATGCTTCCATAAATACTGCTTTGCAGTTGTTTTGCATTGTGCCCTCTTTATTGTTTGCTTTATATATATGCCCCAGGAACCCCTAGAGATGTATCACTGCGTTTATAGTTAAACTCATGAAATTACTTGATATGATAGAAGGATACCCTTTTCCTATCTTCTGTTTTCCCTTGTTTTCCTTATATCTACCTTAGATACATAACAGTGAGCAAACATGTGGAAAAATGAAGATGTTAATGCATCCTACAGGCAGTACTTTCCTGGCAGTCCTTTCCTTTCGGAAGTGAACTCTGCACTATTCTCAGAAAATAAATAAAGTGTTTCTTGAAATAGCAAATAACATTCTTGAATAGAGCAACTTTGTTTTGACTGATTATTAGACCTGGGTATACAACCCAGCGTGTGAGAGATAATCCATGCATGTACGTGCTTCAATGCAAAAAAAAGGAAATTGCTAGTTTTTCCTGGAAGCATTGCTTTGAAGAGTTCCACTTTTCTTATCAAATCCTCATTAGTAAAAGTACTATTCCTGTCAAGATTGAAAAGTAGACGCTTGCATTTTGGATCCTTAGTCTATGTGTTGTTACATCCCAATTTTTATAGAGGTGTGGAGCGAAGTCTGATGACTTTTTTGATAATAAATGCGTACAATAACCACTGTAGAGAGCAATCACCCTCATACTCATTTTTAAATACAAATTAGATAATTATGCAACATTAAGTGAAAGGGATTAAACTCTGCTTTAGGTAGATTTTTATACCACTGTCATCAACAAAATATGTGATCATGTTCTGCTGTACTAAATGATATGATACATATCTGTCCAACATAGCTTGCTTTTTAGGGCTTTGCATCAAAATTTGATGTATATATATGGATATTACTGCATGTTTGTCTTAGATAAGAAAAATCACGTGGAGAAGGAAGAAAGAAAGAAGGTTCATCATGACCTGTAGGTTTTAGCGACTCTGATCTCTCCCTGAGAAACCGCTTTCTGCTTGATTTCACAGAATAACTGAGGTTAGAAAGGACTTCAGGAGATCATCTAGTCCAATGCACTGCTCAAAGCAGAGTCTACTAGAGCATGTTGCTCAGGACATTGTCCGGTCAGGTTTTGAATATCTACTCAGATGGAGACTCACAACCTCTCCAGGCAATCTGCTCCATTGTTTGACCACCCTCACCATAAAAAAAAAAGTGTTTTGCTTTCGCTGAAATGGAATTTCTTGCATTAATTTGTGCCCCTTGCTTCTTGTCCATTAACTGGGCATCTCTGAGAAGAGTCTGACTTCATTTTCTTTACTCCTCCCATAACAGCTACTTAAACACTGATAAAATTCCCCTGAGTCTTCACTTCTCCAAGCTGAACAGTTGTAACTCTCAGTCTATCTTCGTATGATGGGTGCTACTATTCCTTCATCACCTTTATGGACCTGTGCTGGATTTGTTGCAGGAAGTCCATGTCTGTCTTGTCAGAGGCAAGTCCATGTCTGTCTGGTTAGAGCCCAGAAGCGGAGTCTGTGTTCAAGGCATGATCTTAACTGGGGCTGACTAGAAGGGAAGGCTCATCTCCCTTGACTTGCTGGCAATGCTTTTCCTAAGGCAGCCCCACATGCTGTTGGCTTTCTTTGCCCTAAGGGTGCACTGCTGGCTTATGGTCAACTTTGTGTCCAACAGGACCGTCAGGTCTTGCTCTGCCAAACTGTTTTCCA
This sequence comes from Pandion haliaetus, assembly GCA_013401275.1. Taxonomy (NCBI): domain Eukaryota; kingdom Metazoa; phylum Chordata; class Aves; order Accipitriformes; family Pandionidae; genus Pandion; species Pandion haliaetus. Next base: position 35,520 of record VYZV01021222.1, read on the forward strand.
GCCTGTTGGCCCCCAGCATGTACTGGTGCATGGTGTTATTCCCCAGGGTACAGGACTTGGTGTTTCCCTTTGTTGATCGTCATGAGGGTGCTGTTGGCCCTTTTCTCTAGCCTGTTGAGGTCCCTCTGAATGGCAGCATACCCATCTGGTGTTTCAATCAGTCTTCCCCATTATGTATCATTTGCAGATTTGTACTTTAGATGCTAAAATCATGCTCAGCTGAAAGACTGTGGTGACAACCAATGCTCTGAAAAACAAGATGAAGTATTTAGTCCAGAGAAAAGGAGGCTGAGGGGAGACCTTATCGCTCTCTACAACTACCTGAAAGGAGGTTGTAGCGAGGTGGGTGCTGGTCTCTTCTGTCAGGTGGCTGATGATAGGACAAGAGGAAATGTCCTCAAGTTGTGACAGAGGAGGTTTAGATTGGATATTAGGAAACGTTTCTTTACTGAAAGGGTTGTCAGGCATTAGAACAGGCTGCCCAGGGAAGTGATTGAGTCACCATCCCTGGAGGTATTCAAAAAGCATGTAGACAAGGCACTTCAGGACATGGTTTAGTGGTCATGGTTGATGGTTGGACTCAATGATCTTAAAGGTCTTTTCCAACCTAAATGATTCTATGATTCGGCCCATCTACAAAAGGAAATAATTTTTTCATAGGAATGAATAATCAGTGTTCCGCCCATCTGAAATGAAGTGGCTTACATCTGAGTTCCCACAGCATTTTTCCTCCCCAAAAGTAGAAGCATGGTGATTAAGAAAATGAAAATACAGCAGAATGATATACTGAAAATATAAAAGTGCGAAGATGGTGATTAAGATATTTCTTTGTTTGCTGTTGGTAAATTATACTTTTCTCTCTTAAGCAATGTTTGAATGCAGAAAGGATTTTTCAGAAATTCAGAGAATTTGAAGACAAAAGGTTCATCTCTTGTGTTCCATAATTCAGCCCAAAGAATTGAAACCAGCCGTTTCCATAATAAGGCTGTAACTTCTGATATGTCTGTAACATATGTGTTATTATGCAGCCATGGTTTAAAGATTTCAAGTGATGGAAATATATCATAAGTAAGCTGTGATAAAGAGTTAATTAGAAATTAGTATGACCAGAAAGTTGTTGATATGTTCATGATATCACACTGGTATAAAAGCAAAAATGCTTATCAGTGGCTCAGTTCCAGCAGGACCATGGTATTTTACAAAGTGTTCTATTTACCCAATGAAAGTAAGCTGTAACAACACAGCACATTCATACCCATCTAGTTTACATAGGTAAGTGGAGTGTGAGACTGAGCAGAACAGTATGACTTCCTGGTCTACACAGCACCTTCATGTACAATTCACTACAAGTTGAAATACAGCAACTGTAATGATCAGGCACAATCATTCACTGAGACCTGCTTTTCCAAGAAGGTGTGGATAAAATAGAAATAATTATTCTAATGTTAATTTAAATATCACTCAGAGGTTTTCTAAGCTTTTTACATATAGCAGCCATCAAGATTCAATTGAATAGAGCAGTTAATTCTGGCTGACCTAATTTAGATTCAGCTATGACTTTTCAAGGAACAGTATTACTTATCAGAAACATCTAAAAATGAGTGTTACATATTCTCTCATACAATACTAACTAGATTAAAAGTCATAATACAGTTCAAAAATAACAAGCTGGAGAGGGGGTAGGAAATTATTTGAATTTACTCTTAGTTTTTAAATGTTATTGGAGCCATGTTGGCTTATTTTCATTCTTCTTGTTTGCTGGCATGATGTGGAGCTGTAAATCTTGAACCCACTGCACCAGCAAGCCTTCCTGTTCCACCCAAGAAGCTCCCAGTACCTCTGAGCTCCCGCCTGGGATCTCGAGGCTGTTAGCCAGGCCAGCCTTCAGCAAAGAGCAGGAATGAGATTATCCACCTCATTTTCCAGTCACATCATCTAGGACTGTAACAATTTAGAGAAGATCATGGAGATGAGGCATAAATATGGACAGCAAACACCTGTGTTCTTGGTTAATGCTGTACCAAAGGATGGCGCAGTTACAGCTTGTACCATTTTGCGCAGAGAGCAGGGCTGTGGAGGAAGGATCAGCAGGAGCATGGGGAGACATGGGTGGTCTTTATGTGCTAAGGGTGCTGCTGAACTTGGGTGTCTGGAGGAATGGCCAGGAAAAGATAAAGCGTGAGAGATCCTTGGAAAAAAACTAGGGGCTTTGAATTTGTGTGAAGCAGCTTCCAGATGGTAACTAAACGCACAGTTACTAAAGGTTGCAAAGCTGTTTGAGATAAAAGTACAATGAGGTGTATCAGGATTTTTAGGTTCTGGCTGGCAGAATGGCTTTAGTAGGGCAGGAACAGGATGGCTAAGCACACAAGTTGCTTATGTGAATGATGAAAAAGCCTTGTGCTTGGTAGACTTGGCTGTGCATTTTCACAGAGACTGCCTGAGTTTCAATCCCAGTTTTGCTTCCAGAAGTTCTGTGATATTTGACAACTAGTTTATTTGAAACAAGAGGGAGTTGAGAGTTGCCTAGCTCCAGGACAGAGATAGGAGATTTTGATTACAGAATCCTGTACTACAAAGATATATTCTAACTACTTAGTAGATGTGAAATTAGAAACTATAAATTTCAAAATTATAAAATCTTGGCTTTCACCCCAATGTACTTTTTTTTTCCTACTTAGAAGTACATGATGTACATTTCTACCTGCACTTCTTGTTAATATATGGAACTTCATCAGGAGATGCAGCCAGGAATGCTAGTCTGCCAAATGTGAGTTCCACATAAGATGTGTGACACTTGGCAGATCTGAGGAATATTCAGCACAAACCTCCTGGCCTTTTTTCTTGCATTATAATGTTGCTAAATGGCTAGATTTTTATTGCTTGTATGTGGTCAGACTACTGCCTTAGACTGATCCAGAGAAGAAGAATTTGAGGTAGTGCTTGGAATAGTATGTTTAGTGAGTTTTGAGGGAGGGAAATATGATGGCATGTAGGGAGGCAAGTAGGAGATCAGGGTATATTTTGGCATGGAGGAGACCAGTACAGTTTTTATTCAAAGATTAAAAGAACTGATTTTGGTGGTGGGAAGGAATCAAGCAAAAGAACACTGGAAGAAACAAAAAGGAAGATGCAGTCTTCCTGTCCCTGAGGAGTTATCTTGTAATTTATAACCTCAATACTGTCAGTCTGAAGGTGGGTAAAACTAAGTGTTTGTCACTCTTAACAGTTACAATGTCATTCTGCTAGCACAGAATAAAATATTTTAAACTAGATGTCAGCAAAGTATTCTTCAGTACTTTACAGAGATGTCTTAGAAAAAATTGAGAGGGATGTTTGTTGCAAATGAGAACATGTGTCTATGCAGTGTTTAAGTATCTAGTCTAAATCTCTGTCTCGTTATCTCCCCCGCCTTGTGATCTCTTCCTTTAGGCTTGCAGAGCAAAAGAAGACCCATCAAGTAGGCCTCTGCTATATGCTCCAGTGCAGATGAGATAAAGAAAAGGAAGAATTAATTTTCTCTCTTAAATCTTTGTAGCACAGAATCCAAAATAGAGTTTTCTGTTGATTTGGCAGTGTCTTTTGATAAGCTCTAATTACAAAGAATTTTTTTATAATACTAAAATGCTGATGGCAAGACACACATGAAGTGATTGCCTAATTATTTTCCCTTTATTTCATTTGAACACTACTTGATTTTGGAATTGTAAGAGTATTTGTTCTTCAGGGTGTGTTCTTACCATTTTCTATGAGAACGGCTTTACAAAATGTGATAAATTTATGATGCAAAACTTCTTCAATCCAACAGTAATTCTTCAGCAACCAAACTATTCAACCTTTCATTGTCTATCATGTTAGTAATATGTAAGAGTTTTCTCTTCCGGTGTCTTGGTTTGCTTATAAAATCAATCCAAAGTGCATAAGCTGTTATGTACTGTGGGATACGGGAACATTGTGCAGCCAGCAAAGTAATGCTGACCCTGTCCCTTTGTCAGTCTTGATTTACTGGCAACAGAGTTGAAGTTGTTACAAGAAAGTGAACTGGTGGCGATACTGAAAGAAGGACAGAGAAAGTAGCAGCTTGACCTTTGACTTAATTTCACGGCCACACTATACAATTGCATGAATAATGGCGGTTTAGTAGTAATTCAAAAGTTGAAAGAAAATAATTCCTTCAGCAATTTAAATACTTTTTTTTTTTCAAATTTTGACTATTTAAGATATCTTCTTTAAGAAAATGAAAGCATGTTTTGAGTCAAACATTGTTTCATACGTGCAGGTCCTCATATGCACAAAGGAAACACACTCTTTTTGCTGAGCAGCTCCTCCTGCGTTAATGAAGTAATTTCTAAACAGGCAGTGTAGCACAAATGTATGCAGACCTGTCCTCAGTTCATACTCCAGACTCGGTACACTTGAACTTCTCACTGCTTAAAAGGTCAACTCTGCAACAATAATATTAGAAGAGCACACATTGTATGAACGTGGTAACTCTGAATATCAAAGATACAGATAAAACTATCTTGTGTCCTACAGTGCTTATTAAGATATGCTCTAAAGTGGATTAAGCTGCTTTTACCTTTGTGTATGCTATGTATTTTTCATTCACATGCAACATCCATACATCACCATTTAAAATAGGAAAAAATTAGTCATGCTAATACGGAGGAAAGAAGATTTTTTAAATACTAATTCAGGAAAAAAATTGTTTGCTATCATTTCAACTCTTTCTTCTCTGGTTTAAGAAATTCTGTAGAGTTTTCAGATTGAATTGTAGTTCTTTCATAATTCTTTCACAACTGAGAGTATTCTTTGATGTTTCATCTTCATGCCTCCACCAATAAGCTCCTTTGTAATTAACAAAATGTAACATGTCTCTTCCTGATAGGAAAGCTGGAAAACAAGCTTTCTTCTTTTAAAAGAAGAAAATAATAAAAGTTATGCAGATAAACTAAGCAATTCTACTGTAATTAGAGAGCTTCAAATGGCTGGCCAACGCAGAATCCTCCAGAATTCACTTTTAGTAAAGTTCAAGGTGTAAATGGCAAGGAATAAGAACAATTCTGTACAAAGATAGAATGTGTAAAACTGTAGCTGGGTGAACAGTCATCAAGTATAGCAATTTTGGATCCATTTGTAGGAAGAGATTTAAATGACAATGAGATGAATTAAAAAAAAAACCAAACCCAAACAAAACAAACCCTGACCTGGTTCAGGTAAAAACCCACAAAACTAATTCTGTAGGAAACTGGACAATAATGCATCTCACTTCTTAGAATATAGCCATCACAATCATGGAATTGAGGGGAGAAGCCACTTGGTCCACTGAAAACAAATCAGATTATTTTATGGCTCTTCAGCTTTGTGTTCCTTGAGGATACAAAACTTTAGAGAGTTTTTCTGTCTGTAATGCAGTTTATTGAATCCAGAATGCTCCTATAGTGCAAAGAGGGGAGCTTTGGGGCACAACAAAAGAACTTGACTTTATTGACCCTTGGTGTCAAAGTAGCTGGGACAAAATGTCTGCAGTATAGTCTTGAATTTCCTTTGGTGTGTCAGCTTTCCACTTACACAGCTCTTGCTGATCTTTGCTCTTGGGTTGTTGTTCATCCCTTGTCACTTCTGACTTCTTCTTTTTGGCCTTTTCTCCAGATCCTTTCTCATGAATTCTTGCTCTACTTTCATCTGCCTCCTCTTCAGACCCTACGACCCTGACCGTATGAGATACCAATTCTTGCTGCACCTGTATAAACAGCAAGTGGAAGCCAGTTCCTCCTTCCCCTCAATGCCTCCCCGCCCCCAAACTGTAAGCAGATTCTTCAGGTTCAGTAGCTAAGATTTTTAATAGTCTATTGCTCCTAGCTAGACAGATTTCTGATGAAGGATAGAAAATGCAGCATCTATAGTAATATGGCATACAGTGAACCCTAAATAGTGTAACATGGTTTTATGGATTGTACCTCTTCAGATATTAATCTGATCACTTTCAAAAGTATGACTTTCTAATAAACTACTTCAGGTTCCATCACACTGCAGTTCTTGTTCACCAAGTCCATTCAAACTGCAACAAGTGCTCAAAAGAATCATTAGAGTGACCAGGTGAAGAAAGACCAACTCGTACATAAAGAGATGAGAAGCTGTGGTGGTGTGCTCCCCCTTCCACCCTTCCTGCTTAAGCAATAGACAACAGTGGCGGTCACGATGGCTGCATCTGGCTTAAGCTGGATTCTGGGGAGACAGATAACACCACAATAGCTAAGGGCCATAAATCTTGCTCAACAGCTGAGGGCTAGTTGAGCATGTGCTAACCAGAATATGGCTGGTATGCAAATATGACTATAAGTCAATCATCTTACTCCATGAACAGTGGACAGCCCACAGCCTGTTGAGCTGTCCTGCACACAGCAGTGGGCTGCATGCCAGGATCTCCCCTTGAGTAGGGACTCCTTTCAAGGTTACTTCTTGAAGTTGAGAGAATCCTCATCACATCAGATACTCAGTAAGTGAATTGGGAATAAGTGTGCTGAAACTTTGAAACCTTAGCTAAGTGATACAAGGGATTGATTGTGCACATATAATCCTTTAGACATGAACTTGACCAAGTCTGGGACTAAGTCTGATCCAGCTGCACCTAGACTCATCTCTGGGAAGGAGTTTAGAATGCAAGGGTGTCCTCTCTGAACCTTGTAACTCAACAGGAGGATCTCCCTGGCAGTTTTGTCTGATGCTGTCCTCTGCAGTAAATACTCAAGTGTACCTTGCCATCAAATCTTGTTAAACCACTGTCGCATTTACCATTGAACTTTGTTAACTCACTGTCTTATATCAATAAAATATATTGGTGCTTCTGTCTTGTGAGTGAAGTGTAGCACTCCTTCTACAACAGAAGGGAATGGTATAAATTCTCAAAATGAAGGCTGAAAGAGGATATTGCTATGCGTTACGTTCTGAAGCAAAAAACAAGGAGGAGCTGGCCAGTTTCTTTTACACTGAAGAAAGGGGAAGAACAACTTGATTATAAACAGCACAAGTAATTATATCTGATTGTAGGACATGGGAGCTTAAAACTGCAAAGCAAGAATTTGCTAGAACCATCCAGTAGGACTTATGAGGTCCTCAAATGTAAGCATCTTTACTATAGAGCTTAAAGGCAATGCATTAACTGGTTGCAAGGGATGAGACTTACTCAACCATAAGCCTGTTTCAGTGGCTTAGGACAATTTTTAATTGTGTAAGTGCACTTATTTTTTGTGTGTGCACCTGTCACTGGTAAGAGTACTACTGATAGAGAGAACATAGTCCTCTGCTTGTGAGAATAAATACAGTGGTATTCTTTAGGAGTTGAAGGAATAAACTAAACTGGTGGAAAAAGTGATGTGCTTAGTTATGAGACTGCAATGCCTTTTTTTGCTATTGATTGGTACCTTAAATTTCAAGGAACTACCCGTCAGCAGGAAAGGCAGCAGATACCATTTTGATACTTGAATTGCTGCTACCTGCCAGAGGAAACATCGCTTACACTCTCAGACCTTCTTCTTTTTTCTGTTGTTATTTTCAGCAACTTAAAATACCTTTGGAAGTTGGAAAAGACATTTGTGTAAGGGACCTACAAGGCTTGCTCCCTAAAAGAACGGAGCTGGGATCTGGGGCTGACCCCAGCACGGGCCAGGCACTGCTTGCACCATCCCATAGCACTTGAGCTGGATGAGAGAGTAGGGTGGTGACAGCAACAGGTCCCATCAACAGTCCAGTGAGTATCATGTGAAGCAAGGTAGCAAGCCAAGTCCTTGGTCAATCCAGGAAATCCAAACAACAGTTTAGAAACAGTCCGGAGACAGGCACACCTACGATGTAGTTCAGACAGTCCCTGGGCTGAGCTGAAATGGGCCCATGGGCAGGGGTGCAGGGAGGCTGCAGGTGAGGCTAGTCATAGAAAGTAAAGCTTATTAGACCCCACAGGGCCCTGAGATCTTGTAGGAAAAAAAAAAAATCTAACAAACTTCAGACAGTTATTTCCATGTAGAAGTTGCCACTTCTGCTGCAAATGACCTGAGCAGTCACTACTGCCTCCCCTTTCCTAACTCACCTTCTTTTTCCCTGCAAAAGCAAGGAGCAAAGCGGATGAGCCAGGGAGCATACACAAGGAGGGGATGCATGGACCATTTCCTCTATCTCTTTTATCAGAGCATGAGTCAGCTTTATCGGCTTCTCCCTTTGCAGGATAGGGGGCTTAGTGTCACAAAAAGGGATGTACATAGGTAAATTTTCCCTGCCTTTTTTCCTAATTGTGGTTTTGTGGAGTATATATATTAAGTTCAGAGAACTTAGTAAAAATGACAGCAAACGAGTGGACTTCAGAACGTGCTTTTCTACAACCCAGCATGTAATGAACCTCTTACCTTCTCTTGCTAATTAAGAACATAAAGATCATTGGCCTTGAAATAAGTTGCAGAGGAAATACCCCATAGAGTTGCATTATAGCTCATTCAGTGACGATGTTGAAGAGATTAATTTATGCTTGAGAGAGCAGTATTTTATCTATGTTTCCATAAAGGTTATTCTCCTCTGGGTAAGTTAGGCCTTTTTGTTCTGTCTTTACTGTACTCATCTTATCTTATGCTCAGTAAAACTAGGAATCAGGAACTACTCTTTTTGTCACTTCCCCAGCATAGTTTCTTCAAAAAGCATAAGAAAGGGTCCAGAAAGTGGAGAGAGCTCTTCATTATCTCCTATATTTTCAGTGTAGCAGGCACCAGGCCTCAAAAAGAAGGATCTTCTTAAAGTCTGGCTGCACTTACTCGCTGTTAGCTCTCATATTTACTAAATGGAGTAATTTGATACCATCAGCATTACCTCACCACTTGTCTTCCTTTCCAGGTGATTCATAAAAATGCTTAATATAAGCATTGGTTGTAGCACAGCTATCTCTAACCCTCCTTTTGTGAACTCCCTCATTATGAAAATTGACCATCTGCTCCTACTATCCATATCAATCTCTTAACCAATTACTTATCCACTGAAAGATCTTTCATTTCATGGCTGTTTCCTTAGATGACTGATGAATGAACTTGCTAAGTGCCTCTATAAAATCAAAGATTATATCAAATGTCCCTTCCTTGTCCCTGTGCTCACTGACTGAATTCCCTGGCCTAACCTCACAGCTGATCCTGCTTTGAGCAGGAGGTTGGACTAGAGACTTCCTGTGGTCCCTTCAGCCTATGACTCCACTAAAGAACTTCAGTCAGTTCGTGATGCAGGGCTATCATGTACAGAAATCACATTGACTTCCTCATATTTATAAGAGTCCACTAATTGCGTTTTTCTTACAGTTTCTCCTAACTTACCTTGCATGTACATCAGTCTTACTGGTTTGTGGTTTCCCAGGTGTCCCTTTAAAAGAATTTCCTCAACATTTTCCATTCTCCAGTCCTCTCATACTTAGATGGCTTTATATAATAAACATACACACCATAGCTAGAAGCTGCAGACCACTCCTACTTCCTCCCCTAGTCTTTCTTTGAATTCCTTAAGAATTCCTTTAAATATGATATCTGCTTCTTGTTACTGTTCATTTTACCTTTTTACTATCTAACCTCTTTCAAACACACTCTGACTTCAGACAAATCATGAAGATGATTTCAAACTGCAACACAAATTTGAATTTGCAGAATAAAGTCAGTATTGACCTGTTTGGAGTATCCTATCTGTCATCTCACTCAACCTTAGTTTGTTGGGTTCTTTTTTGGGGGTTTTTTTTGTTTGTTTTTTTGTTTTTTTCCCCTATGGTGACCTGTTACTGGGTATCCCACTGTACTTGATCCACAAACTTTCCCTCTGAAAACTACTTTTATTTAGCATAGATTCCGTGTGCTAGCACAAGAATTATAGTTCTGAGGAAGTCCTAAAGTCTCTTGTTTTCGTAAGTTATTTGTGCATGTGGTACATATGTTCCCTGGTACCTGGGGTGAAGCTTGACATTTTATTGTCATAGAACACTTTTATATTAATATCATGTTCTGTCCAATAACTTGTGAAATAAAGTTGGTAAGTATTATTACAAAAACTTCCACTGTTGACTGCTGTTGGCTTAAAAAGCATAGCAAATGCCTGTGGCTTTCTGTATTACAAGACTTGATGTCTGTGTCCAGGGACGTACAAGAACATACAGGGCTTGTTTATTGCAGTGATTCTTTTTGCTACTTAAAATTAACAGGGTAATGAGGGATATTCACACCAGGATTTATTATTCAAACCATGATTTACTGATAGTAATACATGATCTATAAGCAAGCAGTTTAGTAGGAAATGTTCAAAAGAACTTAAGTTATTACCAAGATCTGTTGCAAAATGTACAGTTATCTTCAATCATTCAATTTTCTTACGGTATTTCTTGGTTACAGAAATTTTTATGTTACTATATTCATGATCTCCTTCTAGGCTTCATAGGCTGCCGTACTTCTCTTATTAAATTCCCTTGCATACTGTTTTGTTTTGAACAGACTGTTCAAAAATTGAGATCACCAGATCCATGTGTACAGATCCATGTGTATTACAAATGTCCATAGGCAATTAGATTTTAGATTCAGTCAACAGCAGACAGCACGGAGAAGAGAGGAGGTAATTGCCAGATCTAACTGGATCTTAGCGTATTCATCTGAGAATATTTTTGTATGGGACTATAAGATTTAACTCTGCAGCACTCCTTTCACTGAGTATCTCTGCCTTTTTCTTCGCTTTCAGCATCACAGTAAGTTTCAGAATGAAGCCATCTGTATTTTATAGTTAGCAAAGAAACAAGCCAAAAAAAGAACAACTAATCATAATGACATCCCAAAAGCAGAAGATAGGCCACATACCATTTCATATTGTTAGCACTGAAATGAAAACACAAAAAAATTAACTATGAAATTAACTATGAAAAAGGACTTTGGCTTTCTAGTTATTTATAGGAAGGCCATGGTATGAACTGAACTAATGTAATTCCATCCCTTGAAAATAAGAAGAGATGCAGAAATATTCCTTAATGTGAAAAAGCTACACAGGATGAACAAAATCATCTGTCTTGCTCTCTTTTTTTGGCAAGCAGTTACTGGCTTTGATCAACGCTAGGAAACAAAATGAGTAAAGCTATTACATTTTTATTCTCTATTTTGTTAAATTGATGAAAATACATATTTCATCTGCTTTACATCTGGTACAATTATGTTTTTACTGAGCTCCAGGAGTGCTGTCAGGAGATGACAGAAGTACTTAGTCTTTGGCAATTTAGGATGTGAATGTTTTGATAGTCTTTTTTTCAGATCAGATTTTACAGATTTTTTTTCACATATTTTATTTCCAATTTTTATGGGTTGTAGATTCACGCCTGCAATGCATTAAATAACAGCTAAAATCCACAGAACACTTCTACATGCATACAGCTTGAAGTAAATGATTGATCTCCATTCAAAATTAACGTTGAAAATATGCTGAAGAGCTCCTGTGTATCTTCTAGCAGAATGCTCACCATGTTGTAAACAGTTTTCTATTCAGGGGACATCACAGGCCATATCTGTGACTGCAACATGCTAGCAACAGGAATAAGAGTCTGAGCTATGCATCATCTTATTTCGGTCATTCAGTTTTACCTTCCCAGGGTATTGCAACTTCATTTCTCTGGTAGTGAGTTATCATTCCATGATTCAATAAAATCTGAGCTCCAGCTACTGTTGTTCATATCTCATATTTTAAAATAATGACTTGGGTATTTTTGCCTCCTGCCTTTCTGTTTTTTCAGAACTAAGAACAAACTACACCAAACAAAAAATATGGAAAATTCCAAAGAAGCGGGCAGTTCCATAAGCCGATAATACCATCTTAGAGCCTTGAATATAAGGCATTACTAATTTTTAGTATCTTAGAACTTGGATTTGATTCTTTTTCTTCTGTATAATTCCAACAGTTCTAAAAGAAAAACAATGTATTTAACCAAAGGTAGACAATTCAGCACTTTCATTCTTCAGATGATTGCAGAGAATTGCAGAGAGCATAGAATGAAAGCTTGGCACACTCTTTTTCATAAATACTATTGGAAAATGTACCAAGATGAAAAAGAGGAAGAAAGGCTACCGTTGTTACTTGAATAATAGTGATAAATATGAAGATCTTCAGTAATATCAGTTAAAAAGCCTGTAAGTCAAAGTCATTTCCCAGAGTAGCGGGGGGCAGGGGGGGGGAAGTTATATTATTTTTTGGGATGTCCAAGTCAATTTAACAGTCATAGTGAAGTTATGCAGTTGAACAATACTTATACCCAGTCTCTGGTGTGGAGGCTGATAGACAACAGGCATCTATAAAGTTTAATGTACTATTCCTATGGGATAATATTGTCTATAAGTACCCAAAGTTGGCTTCAATCCCACAGTATTGAATTACACTCGCTTTTATTTTTAATTAATGCTCTTAACTCAAATTCTACTTCCATTTGTCCATGCACAATGAATTGAATTTAAGTTAATTTATTCAAACTGGGCTAAGTGGCATAATAAGGGGCATAGTATTCTTTGAATGTGGCCAAATGGGAATTATCTTCCAAATCTCTTTGCTTTGAAGGCCCTCATCATTGCTTTCTAGTCTATATTTTGTAGAACTAAATGCAACTGTTGCAAGTAGCAGTTTTATCTGACCAATAAATAAAGACATTTGTGCTTCTCCAATTTATTGTTAGGTAGAGGTACTAATACAGTTGGAATATATATAGGGTGCTGAGGCACTGGAACAGGTTTCCCAGAGAGGTTGTGGCTGCCCCATCCCTGGAAGCATTCAAGGCCAGGTTGGATGGGGCTTTGAGCAACCTGGTCTAGTGGAAGGTGTCCCTGCCCACGGTAGGGGAGTTGGAACTAGATGGTCTTTAAGGTCCCTTCCAACCCAAACCATTCTATGATTCTCTGATATCTGAGCATCTAAATAAATGACTTGAAATGACAAATGTTTGAAAATATACAATTTTAATTTCAACTAACAAAAGCTATGTTTTCTCAGAATCACAGGAGTTTTCCACTCAAAAATAAAGATTTGAATAAATAAAATCTTTTCTTTGAAATGGATTTTGTTGTTTCTTTTGATAGGAAGCTACAAAAAAAAAATTTTCAAAATGCCTACGTTATATACCATGACTATATTATATACCATATATTAACAAATTTTTAAAAAAACATATTCAAAACATGAGATAATGTAAAGATATTTTAGAATATGATATCTCATGTAAAAATTCAGAAATTTGTATGTCTCTTTCATGTCTTCCAGGTAACATCTGGATTAAAGGGGGTTTTTTAATTATCATCTTTGTTATCTAGTGTTTAAATGCCTGTTTGAGACCCATATAAGAGCTTTGATCTGAACCTGTATCCTTGGGGAAAAAAAAATCTTCCTTTATGTTTTGTACTGGCTACTCTGTGTTTATTCTCATTTTAAAAGCTTTCTATAACAAATTTTGTTTGCAAAATAAACCCAGAAGAAATCATTAATAATTGTCTAATCTTTCTCATGTATGAAAAAATTATAGGACTAAACTTAAGAACATTCACATTGTGTCCAATATTTGCTTAAGTGAAAAACCTTTTAAAAAGCGAGACAAAATTCAATTGTTTTAAGCAAGGAAGAATACAAGGTTAAGCAAGGTATAAGGTGTTCCTTGTTTTCACTGTTAGTAAGAGAAAATGTAAGCACATAAATTTTTCAAGCTGTGCCTTCTCTGTCACAAGATCTTGTTATGCATTTTTTTGCAAAATATATAGGGCTTTTTAATATCAGAAATGCCTCCAATAAATTCTTGTCTACAGATTTTCCTTCTCCTGGATAAATTCAGTGTATTGAATGTTTTAAATTTTTCAGTGTACAACCTTTTTTTTTTTTTTATTACATACTTCAAATAATTCTGTCTCTTTTCTAAACCCTTTTGAATATTTTAACATCCTTTTGAAGTCTGAATACTGAAACTGGTGACAGTACTTCCATAAATTGCATAAACTCTTACTCCTACTTCTTGCGGTATTGTTTTAAGATTGTTCCAAGACTGCATTTATTTACCTAGCAATATGTACAATATAAGCTGTCTTGACCACAGCATGTCACTGAGAAAGCCCTGTTCAATTATTTATGAACACCTTCCACCCTCACCTTTTCAAAGTCACATTTATATTACTTATACCATAGTTCTGGTCTATGTGTCTTGTTTCTAGATGGATGACTTCACCTGTAGCTATATTCAAATTAAGTTTTATACATTGTACTATCTATTCTGTCTTAATAAAATATATATGCTGATGAGTTTTCTGTGCTCTTCAGAAGGAAAGCTGGAAGCATAGCTTACTGTAAACTGTGACACCATTAATTTCATAATTAATCTTTAGAAAAGGAAATTCAAGTGGCTAGACTTCCTGTGATTTCCCTAGGAGATACTGGGGAAAAGTAAGGCCTTAACATGGTCCTGCCAAGCTATAGGTTTTGGATATGGTAACAGACACCAGACTAAGAGCTTTAGGAATAAACAATTTAAATAACAATACAGTAACAAATACAAGTCAGTAGTACAATTATCCAGGTCAAAAGGACAGCATATCCAGTAATTCACTAATACTGTGCTAAACTTAGTATCCAGGTGTGCAATGGCTTTCACAGCCATGGTTATAAGGCAGGCTGGTACGAAGCAGGGCAGAGCGTTGTCTTTAGATCAGAGACTTTGACCAGCCAACAGGCTCAGGGCATTATGAATTTCCTGGTTGGACTGTCCTCTTTTGCTGAGTTGCAGAAGCACTGTCTGGACATGTTAACCAGTCATCATACCCCACCTCTGCTCCCCCTCTCTGCCTGTACTTTCCTTTGTGTGCATGGTGCCTGGAAATACCGTATAAAGCAACGCTAGCCCCTAAGAAGTACAGGAATGAATGCCATACATGCAGCTCATTGCTACAACATACGAACAATGAGTCCAAGTTATACAAAAATCTGGATGGAAGTATAGGCTATATCTGGAAAAAAAATTATGTACCATTGTTCTGAGTCAAGGCCACTTGGTAAGCGGCATGTGTGGCTGCAAGCTTATCAAACTACTGTTCTGCAGTCTGTGGTGTTGGTTTTGACCTACAAAACCTAAAAGATTTAGCAAGAAATCATTTAGGTGAATTTAGCACTCTAAGATTCCCTCCTCCATAAACTACTACTATGGATGAAAAACAGGCTCCAAACTGACTGATATGGGAAGAGGAGAGGAAGAGTTAAATGTTCACGGCTTATTAGTTGTGGTTAGTTGTAGTATTTCACTGAACAGTACTTTTCATCGTGTGCTTTTCAGCTTTAACTGAAGTGGTCTGTATAGAAGCTTTTTTAACATTTATGTAATGTAAACAGCTTTGCACATTTAAAGAACATCTGAATGTTGGGCTGTAACTCTTTTACCATTTAAATTATTCAGATTTCTTGTAATTTCTTTTTTTTTTTGTTACTGCTATAAGTATAATTTTTACCTGTTAGTATTCACTCCAGAAGCTTTATTTTTTGTGAACTTTTTTTTTCAATCCATGCTTCTTTTGTGTGATAATAATAATTTGTTGAATACAAATGTCTATGATACTCCATTTTTACTCTTAAAAAAAACCAAACTCAACATTGTTCAGTTAAGTATAATGTTTTTCCTGAAGCACACATTACTAGCCATTTCTGTTCCTGTAAACCATAGATGTCCGACATAATTGATTATTATTGATGCTATAATTTTTTTTTAATACTTAAATAATGTTTTTTGGTGGTTTATGTCGATGCCTTGGTAATGACTAGAAAACACACTAGTTCAGATGGTATGCTATTATCTTGGATATAATTTTAGAAGTCTATAATGATTTGACACTCAGCTCATCTTTTATATTCTTTGTAGTGCCACACTTACACTGCATATCATTATTTTATCCTCTGGTGACATGATTATTTCATTTTAGATTAAGCTTCAGCAACCATTTAACAATAGCCAATAAACCCTGATGCAAATTACATTAAATGGAAAGAAATAAAACAGAGCTCTTGGAATCTGAATTTAATTTATAAGAAACCATTTAATCAGCAAGAAATATTTAGCTGGCAATGTGTTTTTACATATTGAAAATCTCATCACCTGTTTTAATACTCAACAGAACTTTTGCTGTATAGATAAAATCTTGAAAGTCTGTTTCTTCTGCGTTAGAAGGAATTATTGTAAAAAAATAACATTATGTGTGGTCAACGTAATTTATTTTAATGTAACTTACAGGTAATCTGGTTTCTTTTGCTAGCAAATTGTTAGCTATTTCAGAAAGGAGAAATGAAGAAAATCTATTAGGTTTAAAAGACTAGATTTGTGTCTTTACTGTTGCATGACTATTGCCTGTGGAAGAGCTGTGAATGTCACCTAATCTCGACTAATCACCTTGGAAGTAGTTTGACCTTAACAGTAGCAATTTTTTAAATAACATCTAGTAAAAATTTTTACATACTGGGTTTCATCTCATTATGTTTAGCTGTTGAGCCCTGAAATAATGAGATAATTAACACTGTGGATCAGTCTTCTATCTTGCACATTTGATTTGGGATGTATGGGAATATTTTACTTCATTTAATTCTTTCAATCAGAAATAACGTGACAGCCACTCCATTAAGAACATTCTTCTGCATTCTTTACAGCTCATTTCATTTACCTATGATTTCTGTTCCTTAGAATGTCATTTAGGCCCCAGATTAAAAATATTGATTGATTCATACATAAATCAGTGTATAGCAAATGGATGAGGATGTACAGCAGAATTGTTAAGTAAGTTGTATTAAAATAGCATATATAATCTTGGTGATCCTCCATAATTTAGAAACAAAAACAGAAGAAGGATAGTAGCTGTTGAGGCAGATTACTTTTTACGGGCTTTGGCATGGGGAAGTTTACTGATGATTTCAACATATTTACAAGTTTTGTAGACCTTTAAGTACCACATGACTACATACATTCTTCCCTGAGTTACTGTCTGTCAAACCGTGGGCTTACCAACTCAAGCACATAAAGATGACAACTCCAGTTTACCTGAGGTGTTCATAATTAAGTATCTTTTTTTCCTGAAGTGTGATTGTGATTTGGTATCAGTATTAGACTATTCTGATGGTAAACATGAGGCTTATCTTTCAATACCTCCGAGAAAAGGTTTAGCTGTCTAATACAATATTGGCTCTTCCTGAGCTGTATCCCCTTGCCTCATATTGACCTTATACTATATACCTTAGAATTGAGAATTGAGATTGCTCTAGTGATATTCAAACCTTCATGTGCCAGTTACAGGGGTGTCGTGGTTTCGGTTTCAGCCCAGCAGGTAACAAAGCACCATGCAGCTGCTCACTCGCTCCCCACCCCCGCCCCTGGCCACGGTGGGATGAGGAGAAAATCCAAAGGCAAGCTCGTGGGTCGAGACAAGGACTGGGAGGGATCACTCCCCACTTATGGTCACGGGCAAAAGACAGGCTCAACTTTGGGAAGAAACAAAATCAATTTAATTGACTACCAATCAAATCAAAACAAGGGTATTAGGAAGGAAAAGTAAACCTCAGAACACCTTCCCCCCCCACCCCTCCCACCTTCCCAGTTCAGCTCCATGCCCGGTGCTTTCTACCTCCTCCCCCCGGCGGCACAGGGGAACAGGGGATGGGGGTTGAGTCAGCTCGCCTCAC
>VYZV01021222.1:53380-71852 GCA_013401275.1 Pandion haliaetus
TGGGCTGCAGGGGGACAGCCTGCCGTCTCTCCACGGGCTGCAGGGCCATCAGCCTCCTCAGGCGCGCCTCCTCCCCCTCCTTCTTCACTGACCTCGGGATCTGCAGAGGGGTTCCTCTCACATTCCAATCCCCCCACTCCCTGCCGGTTCCCCTTCTTCAATCTGTTCTCCCAGAGGCGCTCCCACCGTTACTGATGGGCTCGGCCTGGGCCAGAGTTGGGTCCGACTTGGAGCTGAGGGAGCTTCCAGCAGCTTCTTACAGGAGCCACCTCTGCAGCCCCCTCCCCCTCTACCATAGAAAACCGCGCCACACAAACCCATAACAACGGGGGAATAATGTGACTGTGTGGCTATAGTATCTAACACCAGGCGTGTTTAAAACGTTTGGAGTTTCTGAAATTTCTGTATGTTTAGCCCTAAGGATAGTGTAAATTTACTTGCTAATTGTGAACTGTGGATAGGTTCTTAAAATAATACATGAAGTAGTGATTTTTTACATAATATACCAGGTAAAGTGTTTACCTATGCGCAGCTATGTTTGTTAGACTAATAATATTAACAGTGTTTAAAATATGGTTGATCCAAATAAGCTCTTATTTTAATTTTCAAATGTGCACATAACTCCAAGATGACCTTAATGTTGAGTTGCAGCATTGTTGTATGCAGTTATTTCCTTCTGATAAGAGTTTTTTAAAAATTAGATATTCCAGATACATTTTTTAACTTAATTGAAATGTCACTGTTAATATCTTATTTAGCAAATACTCCAAAATATTCAATATATATAATGTTTCAAAAATAAGTCAATATTATTAGTGAGGGCTTTTACATTGGCCTTCTATTTTATCTGCACATACAGAGCCACTATAAACTAAGCTACTTAAAAACTCAATTTTGCAGTCATTATTCTGCATGTCAAATATAAAATGCCGGAAACTGCGTTTGAAGAGAATGAAGATAATCTTCAGAGGGCAACTAAACATAATTCAGATAGTTTGTTCAAAGTGAGTATTAGGCTTTAAAGGTTCTTGTGAATGTTTGTGATATGCCTGTTTAAATAGCTCTCAGAAGTAGGTACTTACCCATCTGTTATTTGGCAAGGTGGTACTTTTTAATTTCAAAACCTTGTAGATTAGTTCCATGCAGACATATTAATATATGGAATGAAGAAACTGATTGTGTATCTCTTCTGCTGTTGACCCAAGCTAAATACTGAAATTTGAGTCATTAAGAATGTGCCAGAAATGTACTTGCAAATATGCTGTCATGTGGTGTGATTGTACGTTTCTGCCATCCTGCTCTGTTCAGTAAATTTTTAGAAAATGCACTTCTAGTATCTCATTTTGAAATACTTTTCAGTAAAGGAGGTATTTTGACCAGAGTTTTCCTTTAGTTTTCTGTTTTAGGTGTCGGAACAGAACTTTTCAGACAAAACTTCTAAATAATTTAATCTTGCATTCTTTATTCTGAATATAAATGTGTATATATGTATATTTATATAAAATGTGCTGTGCAAATAACATCAGCGAAATCACTTTCAGCTTTAAAGCTCAGAGTAAAATTGTAGAGTAGAATTGGCTCCAAAAATGCAACCTATATAAAAGGAATCATTACAATTGCATAATTAAAAAACATTAATCATTGAAGAAAAACAAGAATATTATTTCAGCTGGGTTCTACTTCTTGATCTCTGTATTCAGTTTTAGGGACATGCATTTATATTCCTTAATTTTATGACAGGTATAGGTAAGCAGTTTGAAAATATAAACAGCATTTCTAATAAGAAGGCATCTAAACAAGTTATGCCTCCTAATTTCATCAGGTAAGGAATGCTCTATTTTAACAAATAGTTTTCAGAAATATCCCCTTTAAGAGCAGCTATATTTCTTGGTAAGCTAAAGTAGGTTAAGTTTAAAATGACTGAAACAAAATTTATGGCAACAAATGACCAGGTTTGGGGGTTTTGTCAAGTGAGATTTCCGGATTCTCCTGTTTCCTCTTATGCTACTGATGCAGTGAAAAAGTTCTGAAATGTCTTCAGGACTGAGTAGAATATCTTCATTACTGACATTGGCTAGATTTTATCAAAATTTAAAAAAACATGGTCAATTGTTAAATTCTTTGGAACTCAAAACTTGGAATTAATGAGTGCAGAAGTAGCAATTACTACCATGTCTAAAATTGCATAACGCTTCCTGCTGCTATGTTTTTGCTTCAAGTAATTTTGAAATTCAGTTTGTGGAGAACACTTTTTTGTGCTAATAATGTAATTTTAGTATGTCTGCTGTTTTCAAGCACAAGGAATATATGGAAGTCTCCCTTTATATAGAAAACAACATTTAACTTTCTACTATCAAAACAGCTCGGAGCTAACTGTTGAAACTTTAAAGACAGAAAGAATCATCACTGGACTGGGCCTTAAACATGTGAAGAGTACTGGGTTTAATATGAGCAAGTTGAGAATATTTTCTCCTCAGCATGAGTAAAATTATTTTTTTTTCCAGTGCTGATTCCCATCCAGTTTTAACAAAGCTGTTATCTTCAAAAGGTAATACCTGTGTTTATTCCAGGTGAAAAAAGGAGACAGTTTTAGCAGTATACTTAGAACAGGGAATGCATACAGGAAGTGTCTCCTGGACAGAAACCATTTTAATCCTTTGGCACAGGAGTTGTTGTGCTTGGGGAGGAGATAGGACTTTAAATATGCAAGAGTGATTCCGTTGCTGAAAATCAGACATCTTATGCTTTCTTACATGCTCTAAAATAGTCTCCCTTGCCTCCAGCTGCCATTCCACAAACAGTGAGGGCTTCGTTGGGTTGTGCCTAGCAGCTCCCTTCAGATGCTTAGTGTCATGGTCCTGAGGGCACCACCAGCCCTGACACTCCCTGCCCAGCTCTCCAGGGCTACCCCATGCTGCCCAGAGCCCAGCACTCTGTTTCAGCCCACTGGGGCCATCAGCCCCTGCCCCAGTGATGCTACAGCAGGGCTGTTCTCCAGCTCCCCACAGCCCTGCCCTGCTCAGCCATAGACCCCACTGAGATAGGCCCACCTATGGGCCCATGTTCCAGCCTGGCCTCAGCCTAGCCTCATCCCCAGGGAGGTGCCCAATGCCCGGGGCTGGGACTGTCCAGCTGCCCCTCTGCTGTCCTGCTCCTGTCTGGGGCCGTGGGACAGGCCCCAGCTGCTGGAAATGTAATGTAATAGTAATGGAAACGTCAAAATACCATAGGTGCATTTTAGCCATGGGGCCATGCTGGAACTGTCTGAGGAGATTGTGCCTAGCTCTTTTCTTGAGTGAGCACTCCAAAACAGCTTCAAAAATAAAAGTAAGGAAACAAGCCTACCCTTCATAAGAATATACAGTACAATAGTTGACCTAAAAAAGTTGGGTTTAATAGTGATCACACTGTTCCTGCTGCAACCTCTGTTTCTCAGCATTTTCATAAATTATTTGGAAGAAGAGGCCGAAGGATGATCTGAATAAATTTTCTAGTGATACTCTAGTATTTAAAATGGCAAAGACAAGGGTAAACTATGAAGGATTATGGAAGGAACTTATACACTGAGTAAACTTCCCATGACATTCAATGTTTTCTCAATGCAAATAAATTGTAAATGACATGAAAAAAGCCGTCAAATATAAATTATGAACTCTGACTATTGTTTTCTTTCAGGAACTAGGTCTTCTAAATATAAAAGATATTTTATGAAAAGTTCATCTCTGTGCTCAGTAGTGGTCCAGAAAATAAATAAACTGCTAGCAATTTTTAAGAAGGAAGGAAGGAGCGAAACAGAAAACACTATTATGCCATTGATAAATCCATGGTTCACTTGCATTCTGACCTCTGTGGCCAGATATGTCCCCAATCTAATAAAAAATTAAAAAGTAGAGCTAGAAAAGCTTCAAAGAAGGACCAAGATAATCAGACACGGAATGACCTCTGTACAAGGAAGTACTGAACAGCTCTACAGGCTGAAAACAAAACAACTGAGAGTAGATGGGACAGAGATGTATAAAATCAGAAATGGCATGGAGATAGTGGATAGGTATGGGCTCCTCACTGCCTCTTCCAGTACAAGAATTAGAGAAAAGCAGATAAAGCTAGTAGATGTAAGAAGCAAGACAGACAATGGGAGTTGATCATTCATAAGTAGTGTAATTCAGTCATGGAACTTTTGGATTTTACAATTTCGTGAGTATAATACCTTATATAAGCTCAATGGGTATTTGGAAAAGCATGGAATCCAGAATGCTATTAAATGTAAATATACTATCTGCAGTTCAGGAAGTCACTGAATTGCAAATTGTGAAGGCCAGGAAAATTATTCCAGGAAGATTTTGATGCCCTTTTATCCTGCTTTTATGCTTCTCCATTGGTATCTGGTTTTGAGCACTGTTGAAGAAAGACTGGACTTAGTTGGACCATTGGCCTGATCTGGATCAATATTATGGTTTATCAACAGGGCTGAGATCTGCAGGTCTGCTACATTAGCTAAAGTAGAAATTGAGAGCAGTAGTATGTTTATTCTCCTGTAAGGATACCTCTATTAGAAGATCAGGGGGTTATAATCCCTAAGAATGTATTTTGCATGCAATTTCGTACAGCAGAAAAGTGTTAAGGCTCAGGAACACCTGTGCTCCACTCCAGGTCATGTCTGTGTACCTCAGACCCTTCTGCATAGCTCCCCTAAACTTGACACTTTGTATTCTCTTAAATTTCTCTCTCCTCAACTCACATCTGGCCACACATAATTTGCATTGTCAGTCTCTTTCCCACTGTTTTCAAATTCCACTGCAGAACTCCCCTACATATTGCTGCCTGATTCCCAAATTTGCCCTATAGTTCAGACCTTTGACTCCTCATATCTTACCCATCTTGTTACCTCAGGCTCCTTAGCTTCCCTTCATCTTGCACACTGCTCAGCATGTTGTTGGTTCTCATTTTTTCCTTTTTTTTTTACTTATGGGCTCCTAATCACAGTCTTTTCCCCCCAGAATCTTACTGAAATCTGCAACCTCTCCTCTTCCTACTATTTTCTTGTATCTTTTTTTTAATTCAGTACTGGTAGCCTTCTGTCCTTTGCACAGTCTCCCAGTTCACCCCTCCAATTTCCCAGTGTTTGTCACTGCACTCCAACTCCTTGTCTGGTCTTACAGCACTCTGAAATAACTGGCTACAGTTTCAAAAATTTTTATTTGTGTGCCTTTCCTCCCATTTCTAGAATGTCTTCCCCATTCTTCTGGTTTTTGTTTTTATCAGATTCTGGAACAGTTTCAGGTGTCTAAACATACCCTTTTAGACATTTTGCGGTATCTGACATCTGCATGAGATTGGCAGATATAATACAGGATCTAGAGGAGACATGCTTTTCTGAAATAGTAGCTGAACATCAAGAGCTTCTGAATAGCACCACCTCGTAGCACCTAAAATAGCATTAGATTCTTCTGTTCAGACATCTGTATCATTCCTTCTGTGTCCTAATTAATGCTTATCTTTCCACAGTCTGGCACTGCTTCCTGGATGCAGACAAGGAAATTATTTAGAGACTATTTTTATGTTTTACTTCAATCTCCACAGACCAAGAACAATTTTTACAGGGAACTTCAATGCTGTCCTTCCACCATTAGGCTGACGTGGGCTCAGTCACTCTGTTAAGGATGTCCCATGTGCTTCAGCAGTTTTCTTTGTTAAGCTCTGAAAAGTATCTGCTGAGCATGAAGGGCTTATATGCTGACTGAATTCACATGGATTTTTCACAGGGACGGTAAGACACGTGTTCTTTAAACAGGCTAATCTACCCCCAATGCCAGATCCCTGTTGCAAAGCAGAATTTTATAGCTGTGGTCAGAAAAGATTTTCAGAGGGTTTTTTTACACATGCATTCACCCACCTATGTATTTCCTTTACTTTCTTCTCGTACAGCATTTAATTGTTTAGTTTCTATAATAATTCTATCCCTGATAGACTGGAAATTCATCCCAAAGGTATAAATTTAGTTTTCAGCAAATGATAACAAAATCTCTAATGTAAAATGTCAGCAATATTTATAAGAGAGAGTATTACTGACCTATCCTTTAAACATACTTTTCAGTTTGGTCTAAAAATAGTAAATGTGAAATAGCCTTTTTTAAAGGTTTCTAAAGAAACTTTTAAACTTTCCAAAAAAACTTCTTTAAAAAAAACCTTTCTTTAATTTTTTATACTTTTCATGCAACAGTGTGTCCTCTAGTACAAATTAGTCTGTACTTCTGATAGATTACTCTTTTATCTATATTCTAGAAGAAAAGTTCTCTTTTAACAAAATATAGCCCTAGGGTGTTTTATGGTTTGGGTGCTTTTTTGTATTTGGTGTTGTTTGGTGGTTTGGGGTTTTTGTTTCAATCAACTGCTATTTCTTTTGCAGAGGCTGTGATTAAGAAAATATGGCAAGTTACAGATTGGATTTTGTTAAAGTTTGTGAATTGAATAATCTATTCCTAATAATAATCAATGGCTGAATCACTGTTTAAATGGTTTTATTTAGCCATTTAGATCAAATATTTACATACCTACCTTTACAAATGCCTGAAATAACTGAAACAACCCAGGACATTCCTGCATGAGATGCATAAACTTACCACTGTGACAAGATGACAGTAAATATCATTTACAACAGAACTGTCACACTGCCTTTGTACTTCTAGGAATCTAGTATCCATCGTTTTGTGAACCAAGTAATCTCAGAGTAACTATATAGGTAAAACTAAGCCATCACTATCTACAGGAATGTATCCTGACAGATAATCAGTGAAGAATAAAACACACTCAACTTCCAGAGCAGGAAATTTCTCAGAAGACAGTTTTATCTCTGATCTCTCGGTCCTGATTCTCAAGGGAACCAAAAGTCCTTACAAAAGTAAACCTTGGAATTAAAATTCATAACTCCACTGGATACCAAACCTCACAACTTCAGTAAAGATAATGGTTTTCTAACACATTGTCATAGTCCTCACTGAATCCCAAACCCATTAATCTCTTTGTGTTCCACAGTTTATGAACTACTTCTCTCTCTCCCCTAGGATAACTGCTTATCATCTCTCCACCTCCCCCCCTTTCTGTTCTCCCTTTGTCCCTTTTCTAACAGTCATAGGTATATCTTTTCTTTTAGAAATTATGATCTAAGGAATACATACTCCTCTAAACCTCTGTTAACCTATGATTCACAGTAGGTCCCTAGGTTTGAAATGTGAATCTATTTTAGACCTAAGGAGGAATTAGAGTTCCTGAAAGCTTGTCTGATTTTTCCAGCCATATTTGTTGGTTTAATAAAAGGTATTATCTCTGTCGAGAAGCCTTGTCCTGCCTTTTTCCTTGTCCAGACTTTTTGTAAGATAACACAGAAAGTAGTATTCAGAGGCAGATTGTAAAGTCAGATATAGAGTTGGAAAGATATATATGTAGATACTCTGGAGCATTCAAATACCATTGTTGTTGGCAGCAGCAACTTTACAGACCACTTATGGCTCGTTGTATGATCAGGAAAGATGCATAAACATTAGGTCACAAATGAGAGTGGCAGGAAGATTGCCAGGAGATGTATTTCTCATGAAAAATTACAGTAAACTCAGAATTCTCATTAATGTTTAAAATAATGAATATGGATATGACACAGTTTCAGGGAGCTTTTTGTTGTTTTATGGTTTGTTTTTTTTAAAATATGTTCTATTCCATGCATGTGCTAGCTCAAACATTCTTACATGTTTGTGAATCTTAGAAGACCTGGCACAATTTTGGTGATTACAAATCTTCCCAGGCATGTTTTTCTTGCTTATCTGTTATGGATTTACATAATTCCAGTTTAATAAAGAGGCAATTTGCTGTTAGCATTTTCCAAAATGCTAATTTTTCTTGCAATAGATGCATCAGTATACATGGAACAGATCTCACACTGGATAAGAGATCCTGTACATCAGGTCTTTGGCTAGGTTAGCAAAGGCTTACAGAGCTTCAGTGTATTATTAAATAACCTGTGTAGAACCTTAGCCTTGGAAAGGGTGTATTCTTAAAACATATAATTTTCTCCATTTACCAATGAAAGGGGTGGAGGATATCAATAGATACTTGCTGAGTAAAAGACTTTACAAAACCAAAATATACCAGCTAATATCCCACTCCTTACTACAAGCATGTATTCAAACTTCTATACTGGGTAATGAGAAGGTAATTTGCCTAGCTTTGTGTGAGTTAAGTAAAATATCAGATGTCTGGCTCAGTGTTCCGTCTGGCTGCTGTATCTGCTTTTTCAGATTGTAAAAGTGGGGGGGAAAAAGCAATAACGGGAGTGCTACGTTATAATATCTTAAGGTTTACTAATGGTCTTTTTATTGAAGGGAAAATGAAGTTAAAGATGATGACTGCTTGGGATTAGTGTGCCTCAGTTATAGAGATGTATTAAATTCTTCTATGTAGATCCTTCTCCTAG
The DNA here is from genome assembly GCA_013401275.1 of Pandion haliaetus. Lineage (NCBI taxonomy): Eukaryota > Metazoa > Chordata > Aves > Accipitriformes > Pandionidae > Pandion > Pandion haliaetus. Next base: position 61,845 of record VYZV01021222.1, read on the forward strand.
ATAGTCAGGTGTAAAAGTATCTTATTCTATCCTATAGTAAAACCTTTCAGGAGATCAGGTTCCTTCTTTAGCCTGTTAAGATATTTAAACTGTAGGAATGGATTTACAGAAGTAAATGCTATTGTCTTGAAAATAATTGGAAATAAAGACTTAGAGGGACAGTATTAGAACTGGAATTGTTATCCATTGTAAGAATACACCTTTCTCACACTAAAGATTGAATTGTTAGACTAAGAAGCCAAAACCACCTCACACTAGCAGCATTATAAAAAAAAAAAACAAAAACAAAAACCCAAAACCCAACAAAACAAGAAAAGAAGGAAGGAGGTGGGCTTGCTAACATAAAAATCAGGTCATAAAGAATATAAGCCAAATCTATTTTTTTATGTAAAAGTAAAAAAATTGCTAAGCTTAGCATGTATCTGTGGCTGTTTGCTCTGTTTTGCTATATAAGAAAATACTGGTTTAGTAGTTAGCATATTAACCTCATGCAGACTTCCATTTGTAATGTTCTATTTACATGTTCTCAGACGGTTTGGTATGAGCTCAAGAAATTTAAAGTAGGACAGACATACTACATGATGGGTATAACAATAAAAAGAAAAACAATTTACCCTATTGGATTTTCAGAACGGGAATGATACAGTTATGTAAAATTAATAATTGTGCTCAGAGGATGCTCTCCTTGAAAATCAACCAGGTCTCCTAGCCTCTTTCCCTCCAGGACAATTTCTCAAGGGATTGTACCAAATCCCATGGTTCCTGAATAGACCAGTATCTGCTCTTCTGAAGTTCAGAGTTGCGATTCTGCTCGTCTTGCTTATACCTCTCACGACCTGAGCATCAATGGCGGGCCCCTGTGTGGCTCTCTTCACTAACTGCTATGACAGTGGCCATGTCTATCCATGGTCCCTCAGCTTAAGCGCCCATCTGGCAGTCAGTGCTTCCCAGCAGCAGCCTGCACATTAGGCAAAGCCCCAGCAGAACTGGCAGCAGAGCCTGCAGTTGCTACACAGAGAGCAGCAACCACAAACAGCAGCACCAGCAGCCTTCAAGGCACGCAGTCTAGTCCTGCCAGCTGACCAGCACCTTGTCTCACCATTCTCCCAAAGCTACACTGCAAACAGCATCACCTGCGCTGGCCCATTCCTGCCATGCTGGTTCTTTACACACCTATTGGAGCCTCACCACTGCCTTTGGCCCTGCTTGTGGGTGCTGCTGGCGGTGCTGCCCTCGCAGCAGCTGCCTCCAACCAGGCTGACCTGATTGTTACAGTCTGAAAGGCTTCTTACATGTAGGGTTTAGCCGAAGACACTCAGCTGTGATATGACAAGTAGTAAAACAATGTCTTACTGGGTGGTGACACTGAGAGGTGTCAGGTTGACAGGGAACAGGCAAAATAGTAGATAGTTTTCTGAAGCTTACTGATTACTAGATTTCACTTCAGTATTTAAATAGTCGTGAAAGCAATTTATCAGTTTATTCTTTTCCAATAAGCATTTTCCTTCTATAGTATTTTTATGATTATAAATTAAGATGAAAGGTTTCGCCTGCAGCCAGTTTTAAACTTTTAAATGTTGTTTAACAATTATTCCATCCAAGTATTACTGCAAGCATAAATTTTAAGCATTGTGGGATTTTGAGGGTGGCTTTTCATTCAGTGTGTGTGTATGTGCTTAGCGTTTGTTTCTCTAAATACAAGGACAATGTGATCTCTATTTGTACATTTTTAAGTATGCTTGGGAGCTCTGTCTCTACCTTTTGAACTCACTGGATAAATTCAATATTTTTCAAGAATGCCAAGATCTTGGAAATAACTCTCTTTAACATTTTGTTAAATTGGACAGCTGAGTAAAGGAAAGGTTGCAACTTGAGGACACAGTGCTAATAGATAAGAGAGAATCCACAAAAATGAAAAGCATGCCCTTCTACAAAGTTGTAACCTGGGGAAAAGCTTCATTCATAGCTGAGGCCTTTCTGAGACACCAAAGTCTGCAACCATGTGACACAAATCTATAGAAAATTAGAGATCATTAGACCCAGGGTTGCAACTAGTCTGTCCCCTATGACTGACTGGCCCTGAACATCACATATTTTATTCAGCTTATATATCCTTATGTGAAAAAAAGCAGAGACCAAGAATAAATGTGAAAAGAGAAGTTTTACCAGAGGGAGATCAACCAGGCTATAATTTAAAAAGCTAGAGCTCACCTGCAGACATGTTAGTTTATATGAACAGTGCATCTTATTGAAAATAATGTAAAGGTAAGTACTAGGGCTTTTTTTATTCTTTTATTTTATTATTCCATTGTAATCGTACCTGATTCCAGAAGCAGCTTTCTCTAATTCCCTTGCCTGTTTTAGTGCCTCTACTCAATAAACCAGTGCTCTCACAGCTGGCTTTTTGCTTAATATATCCCTTACCTAGACTGTACACCTAAACTATAGAATAAATATTAGCTGGTTAGCCAGCTTACATCCTTCTGGCACATTGCTGCTGTTGCTCCCCTGAACCTCAGCCTCAGACTCGGCTTCATTTTCAGGCTGTGCCTCACGGTGCCTTTGCCTCTACCTTAAGCCTTCAGCAATTCCCCTGACAAATGAATATGCTGTTTAAGGATGATGCTGTTTTCATTTCTGTTTGCTTTGCTGCCTCCACCACCAAACTGCCTGTTACCTGAATTTAGCTTTCCCACAAGTCCACAGGCAAAAATATGGCTTGACAGTCAAGAAAGGTGGTTTGAGAGGCACGTATTATCCACTGCGCTAGCAGACCTGTAGAGCTGCTCCTTTGGCTGGGGACAGGCAATAAGAACCAGGGTCAGTAATATTACCAGTAGGTGTACTAGCTAGATTATTAGCCATATTCATATAGGCTTACTGGTTGATACAACTCTGGTTTTCACTCTGTGTGACTTTGAGTAGCTGACAAAAGTATTAGGCAGTTACGATAACTATTTAGTGACTCCTTTCCTATTTATGTTGAAGTAAAATTTCAAATAAACTCACAAAAGTTCTTTCACTGCAGGAGCATCTGATGCAATAGAAACCTGGTCAGCATTTGTTTAAAAAAAGCCAAACCAAAAAGTTACAGAATTATTTCTAAGAAGTACAATTAAATGAAACAATATAGATCTATGGCCAAGAAAAAAAGAGGTAGTCTCTTAAGTATAAGGATTGTGAAAAAAGACAAGTCTCATGCTTATTGCTTCTTAGCTGAATGATATTTACCCGGAGATTTTTTAATAACACTGAATATTTTGTTGAATAGAATAGCTGAAACAAATTTATAAAACATGTTCTCCAAATACTATATGAATAAATGCACAGAGTAATTTCTCATTAAAATCCAATATAAATATAGCCACTTTGTGATTTATCACAGACATAGTTAAAACTACATGATTAGTGATATTTTTTTATAATGTATTTGCATTCTATCAACCATAGGGCAAGACTATACTGTTCAGGAAGGCAAAATTCTGACAGCACTTGGAAGAGGGCTAAGGTTTTCAGCTTATATCATGTGTTTATGGTAAGATTTTCAGATAGCCATATCTCAAGAGCAGATGTGCCCATTTTCATCAAGAATTTTTACAGAATAGAGAAACACACATAGGCTACACTATTTTTGTAATTTCTGGCATATATATTAATATTCTGTATGATAATTATAATGCGGATTTCCTTAGTTGCAAAAGTGACCTTAAAACTGAAAAATTTTCCTTGACCATACAAATATATATGCTTTGCAGGTGTATGCTCAAACACACTATATATACACTCCGTGTATATTGGAATACATCTGTATACCATCCATTCCATTCCATTCCATTCCATTCCAATTCATATGCATGCCACCTATTGTAATGCACAACGTAAATCTAGTCATTGCTTTATCTAGAATAGCAAACACAAAAGAATTGTTTTATGCAGAATAGATAGCACTTAGGCTAGCCATGCAGATTGCCTACCTAAAGTTATCTTAGCTTGGCGCTGGAGCTCCTGTGACACTGGCAATAAGGCTTTCTGCCTGCTTCACAGATGGCTCTATGCAAGCAGCCAAGACACGCAGAACACTGTGCATTTGCGCAAGCCAAAATTCCCGCATGGTGTATTTGGAGTTGCTGTTTAGCCAGCTTGGATTTAGATCTGTCTTGTGTTATCAAAACCATAGCGTCTGCAGCAGTCTGTAGTATGGCTAGGGTTTTTGCTGCATTATTATGAGCCTACACAGCCTCAATGGAATTTGTGTTTATTCCTTTATGTGTAAGAAATTTTCCAAAATATGGGCCAATTGCCTTGCGTCAGCAAAGTGCCTTTTACAATAGACCAGCCTTCTTGTCCCTTTTCTACATCCAGCTGTTTTGTTATTAAGCCCTTGTGTAATGATAATCTTTCCCGATGTATTCAACGACAGCTATTGAAGCCTTACTCAGATTTGTCAGCGTAATTACCCAGACGTTTATAATGGGTAAGAAGAGTGGATCAGAATCCTGAAGTATAAAGCTTCCATCCAAATTTTCTGATAATGTTAATATTAAATTTTGGAAACTGAGCTTTCATAAATGACCTGAAAAATTATTTAACTTGGGTAATTCCATGCTGTCTCTGGTTCTTTGTGAGTGGTACACAACCAATGTCAAATACTGAGGGTGAAAAAATGTCACTGTACCCTTCTGCTGCTGCCTGTCATGTTCCTTATTTTATTCAGAAACAAAAGTACCCCAGCATGGGAAAATACTTTCACAGAGTATTTTTTGGAGCCTGTAAGTCTTATCATGCTTCGAAGAGAAAGATAGTCCATTCAAACAGAATGGCCCCAAACCCTGTATAATGACTCAAGAATGTAGTTTAGGTACTGAATATGAATAATTTAAGTTTAGCAAGATCTGGAAAGATTTGTCTGTGACACAGAAGAAGGCATTTAGTTTCTGTTAATTGACTGAAAGCAGAGAATTCAGAGATGAGACAACTTGGTATCTATGGTAGAAGGGTGATTAGAGCTGGTAAGACATTTGCGATGGGCTATTTCAATTAAAATAAAGCATCAAAATATTTTTTAGGTCATTTTCATCTTAATACTGTAAATGTGGAATTGACAGAGATGTTTTAGTCAATGGTCGAAGGTACTTCAAATGTGTTATGGGATATATATATACACAAATAATTATGTAAATGTGATGATTTATTTTAAACAAGGTTCTCAAAGATGGCTTCATTGTTAAGCCCATTTGCCAAATCATTTCTTTGCCAGTCTTGGTTTTAGAAAGGTTTGCCTTTGTAACAGTGCTTCCTTAATTACAGAAATGAAAAATGTTAATTTTTGTCTTTTGCTGAAACAAATAATTTTCTAGTTATCAGTTTGGTATGACTGATTTGAACTAATCCTAGGTGGGGGGAAATAATTATTATTGGTCTCTGTTAATCCCATTGTAGCCTGATAGCCAACACAAAACAAACAGTTCTTGCAGGGATTTCTGCGTGCATCAAAACTCAGAAGGACATAATGCCATTTTCTGGTCGTGGTGGTGCAATATTTCTGTAGAAACTGCTTATGGAATTTGAAGAATATTAGTATTTTTATTAACCTCTCTTAATAATGGCTCATAAACCTGATAAACCTCAGGTTATCAGCTTGATTATTCTGTTTTTCTAAAGTCCACAGGACCAAAGACTTTTCCCAGTTAACAGCTCCCCTATTGCTCTCTGCCTGCCTGCCTCAAGTCACGTTTTCAGGTTTATGTTTCTAAACTAAATATAAAATTAAGGATGTGATAACCAGTTAGGGAGGAAGAAGGTGGAATGGATTGGAAATTTTGAGAGAGGAAGGTGGCAGGCGGTTGAAGAGAGGAAGAGAAAATGTAGGAAAGGCTTGCTTTCTCACAGCACAGGAATGAAGATATTCTTATGTATGTGCAGAGTCAGAGCCTCAAGAAACATCATTCACCACCAGAATGCCATTGTGCTGCGCCTTTCACACTAAACAAGCAGCTCCAGGAACTTGCAGCTGTGATACATCACATCACAGAACAGAATATATATTTGAATGAGAGAGGTTAAAGGGGCTCTCTGATAGTATTAGTCATCATCAAAGACATTAGGCTAAACATTTCAGCAGCCTAACTGTGCCAGAATTTCTACTGGCATCAGAGAAAAGATGATAGAGTGGATAATGAGTTAGTTGAGTCAATGTATAAGAAGGAAATCCTCCAAAATGAGAGGGCACCACAGGAGAAATCATGAAAAATCTGCTTTGAAATTATACCTTGCATACAATGTGGGCTGATACCACAGGACAGCTGAGGATAAAGTTGGTATTTGCACTGCAATTGAGAAATGCTTTGAAAGAATGAATTAATGATGGAAACATGAAATGATGTTCTGATTTGAGAAAGGCATAGCAGTTTCTGCTTCTGTTGTTTTAGCTCTTTTGCTAAAAATCACTTTAGTTCTTTTTGAGTAAAACCCACCATTTTGTGGTTTAAATAATTTTCTGAGAGATCACTTTAGCTATGAATAATAGACTCCTTGAGTAACATTTTTTTTGAAAGTCTTAAATGAAGCTGAAAGGTAATAATCACATGGTATAACTAGTATTATTAATCTCCAGGAGCCATAACTCTTGAGGTGTATATTGTTGGAATTAAGAAAAAGCAGTACCATGTGAACAATATAGTTTCCAAATTTGGAATTAGCCACCCAAATACGATTGGGGCATATTGATTTTTTTCTAGTAAAGTAATAGGTATTTTTTGGTAAATTATATAATGGTCCTGAAAGGGATGTCATGTAGCAGTTATTTCTGTAAAAGTGCTGTTTATCTGCTTGCTTCTTCATCCTGGTCCCCTAATGACATGTATATAAATACATATATCCAAATACATAGAATATAAAATTTGTGCATATACAAATAGATAGATTATCAAGTCATAGCGGGGTATCTGTCTCCTTGTACATAATAATAGTTAAGCAATCCTATTGAACACATTGAAGATGTGGCTGCACAAAATGTGGTAGTCTTAATTTTGGACTGCTTTCTGTTTCTTTCTGGGCTTGTCCCATCTTCCTCAAGTAATTGCAGGGAACGATCATCATTACAGAGGCAGTCATAAATTTTTCTTGGTCAGTTATTCAAGCCAACATATTACGCTTTTCTGCATTTCTTAAAAACAAAAGCCTATAATGCTACATTAACTTGTTTAATTCAACAAGGGGCAGCACAATGCATAATTTTTGTTACAAAATTTAATCTATTTTGACATAACAGCTTTCAGTTGCAGACCATGTTAAACTTCCTTTCCTTCTGAGCTTAAAATTTAAGTACTGAAATACTTACCATAAAATCTTTTTTTTGCACTGCCTCAGTGTTTTACCACGTGAAACCCGTGAGTGCTCACTAGAAGGTGTTCTTTTCCTCATCTGAAAGAGATTGGTTTCTTACTCTTTGACCTGACTGTATAAGCTTTATGCTGAACTATGTTGCTTCATGCAAGAAATCACAAGGTGGTCAATTCAGGAAAGTCTTAACACTGCGTATGTACCATACAAATACTCCTCTTAGTACGTTAAGACAGCATATAATAATCTTGGTAAGGAAATGAGTCAAGAATCATCTTGTAGCACATCTTTCCTTTTCTAAATGACAGCTGCTGTCAGTATGTGAATAATATTTTAACTGCTCTCCTTGTGATCAAGTCCTATGTGTCATCAGTCACCATCCAAAAGGAAAAGATCCAGCAGCTGATAGTAAAATGTAAGTGCCCATTTATAAATCTGCAACAGTTAGACCTCCAGAACACCAGCATTCTTGCAAAATGATGCTTATTTCTATATTCTAAATAGATCCACAACATCTCTTTGGGCTTCATATACCTTTGTAACATAATTATGAACTTGAGTATTATGGATTACATCATGAATTCCTGTAATAAATGACCAGATGCTGAAACCTTATGACACCACATGGTGGAGTAAGACCTAAAATTTGGCATTAGGATAGTATAAACTGTTATAATATAATGTCTCTGTAATTTATAATTAAACGACATTTAGTCCCTTCTTACCTATTTTGAATTTCTGTACATCGATTCTACTTATTCTCCCTCCTGATTGCCCCCCGCTAACTCCCAAACTTAAGCAAAGGATATGTTTTGGGTTTGTGTTTTTTTGTTGGTTGCGGGTAGGGGATGTTTTAAGTGGGTGGGGTGGGTACCATATCATAAGTCTTTTCTTGCCCTTCTATCTTCCTTTTCTCCTGGTGTACTAATTCTCTCTCTACACATTTTGTTTCCCTGGCCACACACAAAATCTAATAAAGACCCCAGAATAGAGAGCATTTATGCTTCAAAGAAAGCAGAGACCTCTAAAAATGACCTTTCCAGTCAGTGGAAAAGAATTCCTGGATAGGAATTCTTACAAGTACATGGCTCCTCTGCAGTTACAAGAAGGACTCTTTTAAGCATAAAACTGTCCAGATTCTAATCTCATTTTTGCATGTCTAATAAAGAGCTTTATTATATTTTGCAATTGCAAACAGCTAGATGAGGCAGCTGGTGCATAATGGTATACATGCCCTTTTTGTATTGAACTGGCACTTTGCATTGGAATACAAATTTCTTGGCATTACAGAAATAGCTTTTCATATAGGGCCAGTTATATTTTAAAGTTACAAGATGTAAAGACCAAGTGCCATGTAAGGCAGTTGATGTGTAATGGCATCATGTGCAGAACATGAACGCTCCATGGGTCCCAAGAGGCAGCTGGTTAATAATGCACAGATTTAAATGTATTTGGCATTGGTTACTTCAAGAGGCAATATAAGGACATTAAGCTCAAAGATATTTTATTCATCATTTCCTTAACCTTCATTTGATACAGTCTGATACCATATATTGTTAGGCATAACTTGCTATCTCATTAGTATTTCACCAGTTTGAGCACGCTGAAAAGGAATGGGTGACATTCACCAAGTTCCCACATAATTCACATAAACTCAAGGTATCTTGTGGAGCATCTAAGAATCAAAGCAAAATTACAAGCAAAAAAAGCAGGTAGGTTATTTTTGTACAGCAGATTGTCTATGCTGATTTTAAGGTAAATTTATTTTTATTTATTTCACAGTAAAAAGCGGTCATTTTCTCAATATTCAACTTAAAAATTAAGTAACAGCTACTTTCAAATACAGTAAGTGCAGTGCTGTGTCTATCACCTCTAAAGGGAGTTTCAAAGTTGCCAATTTCAGACCATTTTTTCTTTCTAGAAAAGATAGCGATAGGGAGAGAGAATTATAATCGATTATAATCACAGCACTGATAATAAACATGAGTCATTCAGGTTTTCCTGTTAAGTGAATTGCCTTTATCAAAGATTGGATTGGTGCAGAGCCATACATGCTTTAGATGAGATGCCCTCTAAATGGTGACACCTGAATACGTATGTATTATACAGACACCTATTGGGTAATACAGTTCAGTGCTCCTTTGTGCTTAATTCTTTTTTAATTATTCTCTTTTCAGGAACACATGAATAAGTGTCATGGGATAAAGTCTACTTGAAAGCATCACTCAGGTAAGCAAGGGCTTGGCTACATCTGCCTTGTTCTAACTCATTAGACAACTGGTATGTGCTATAAAAATGAACCAAGTACAGGTAATTGTTGGGGGCAGTGGGGTGGTTGGAGCTTACCCAAAGCACCCAGACCACATCTTCCCTCCTGTAATGGTTTAGGTATGCATGGAAAATTAACAAAAAAGGACAGATGAACTCCTAGCTTTACATCTATGTAGTCCATTTGGAGTGGGAGGACAGAATGGGATAGTAACCCAGATAACAAATTACTTAGAGAAAGTAAAAAAGATGGGCTTGAAGTGACAGGAACAATAAGGCCATTGGTGACCAGCTGAGTTAGAAAGCTAAAAAACACTGAAAAAAGCAGCCCTGTCGAGGGAAAACACATCTACATATCCAACACCGTGCAGAAGGATGAGCCAAAGGCCCACTAAATGT